>DWHQ01000885.1:0-12136 GCA_018247955.1 Eurytides marcellus marcellus | reverse complement strand
ATATATAATATTTTGATAAATAATAAATTCAGATTTCTGTAATACTAAAGTAAATAACTTTTAAAATAACATTTTTCAATATTTTTCTCAGCATCATAGCGTTCGAGAGAATCATTATACATTTTTTATCTGTATCGATACGGTTCCGATATTATATTCGCGGCATTACCATTTATTCGCGTCAATGGCCTTCTCTACTTACGAGGGGCCCTTCATAAATTGCGATTTGCAAAACTCGTCTGGATACTTGACCGAGTTTTGATTCCCCGGCGTCAATACTTCAAACGCTGCCAATATCGATGCGAAGTCTTTTCATTCCTCAGGTATTTTAAATAATTCGCCCATAAAAGCGGCTGGATGTGGCAAGCCGGCGGTTCAAATAAGTAGCGGTTAGCACCTAGCCGCGCGTTTAACATCCACTCGACTGAATAACATATCTCTCTGTCTGGAAAACATCCGCTGTCGGACTAGAGCGTCCCTATCAGTAGTATCAAAAGCACATCTACATGCACAATGCTCGAATACACTAAGCCACTTCTGTTCCTCTCCACTTAACCTTATAACGAATGTCTAAGATCCTCACGTCTTGTGGTTATATAATAAATTTGAAGTCATAACTTTTAACTTAAATAATTGTTCATAATATATTACATACATTTATATACAAATATTATCTAGAATATTATCATTACACTAAACTAAAATCTAAAAAAAGTTATATCTACTAATATCCCTATAAAGAATTCATATGATTCAGCGCACGCCACAATATTTTTTTGTCAAACTTCCCTCTCTGAGTATTTATTATCTATATATGTAAATACCTTGAAATGTGACGGAAAGATGTATTACAAAGAAGGTTCCTGGACATGAATACGTTATTGTAGGTACATCAAAGGAAATATATTGACCGAAGAAATGAATGAATAAAATACATAAGCACAGAAAATTCGATATTCCATTCGTTAGGCTGCAACGATTTCAATAAATTCATACACGAATACTGATTCTCGATTCAGGATGGCTCACAGCCGTTTCAATCCAACGCGGTCGTATAGTTGTTTTGGCCGGGTGAAACACATTTGCATGTGTAAATAAATATTTAAAAGGTGGGTCGTCTGGCTGCCGAGGCAATCCGGCGCCGATGCGATGATTCGCAAGGAACCGCGTATCAGGGAGACCACAATGCACCTGCGGGCTGGTGAGGTCCCTGTAACCAATCGCATCGATATCGACAAATTAAAAAAAAAATGCAGCAACAAAACAGGCAGAACGAAACGGAACAAATTACAACAGACATAACTTGCGGTGCACATTAGGAGATAAACATTCGTTTTTTTAATAAGTATCCGTAGCCTCTTTTACGCGAGAGGACGGCAAACGAGCGTGCGGTTGACCGTCGTCGGTTGCCGCTGTTAATAGTCATTTTCAATACCTTTGAAGTAGGAGGTACGCTGTTAACCCTAAAAAGGCCATCTTTTTAACGCGATGGCGAAGTATTCGATGGGAACCACGCAGACGACGCTGCGCATTCGCACGTAATGTAATTCGCAAAATATCCTCATATCTTACGTACGTTTCGAGGCATCGAATGTGTTGTTTAGCGTTCGCCGATATGCATATTACGTCGCCGGTAACGGGTTTATTGCTTTGGAATGAGCGCGGCCGTCTGCATGCCAAACGACGATTCCTGGTGATCGCCCCTTTGAATTATGCGCGCGGGCACGCTTACGCGTCTGCATTCAATCGCCACGCGAGATTTATGCGCCCCGCCCGCTCGACACGTACGGGCGATTCCTTGAAAAACGACGGCATCCAGGTACGGACTATAATATTTAACGTCAGCGGCCTATACGTCATTGTCGGATTTGAAATTCGAAACCGGCAGAGTGAGATGCAATTTATCGATGTTTCCGAGCCGGCGGTCGCGGCAGCGCACATCACTATCGCACTGGCGGGTTGCAGCAATCGGTAATTCGAGAACGCTATCGTTCGAATTAGTTTTCGAACTCTGTCACGACATTTAACACAAAAACGATTAAATTTTTCTACGTTACAATACATCATACGATTACCGTTATTAATACCGTCAATAATAAAATGTACTTACATACATTGTCTATAAAAAATAAATAATTACGCAAAAAAAATTGTACCCGTTTGCAGCCTAGTGCGCCCACGGAGGATGATGAAATTTGGCAGAGTTATAGTTTATATTAAAGAGATTTTCGAGCCACAGTCACAGACAAAATATCACGGTCAAAAAACTATATCATTCAATGAATAATGGCGTATACTTTTTGAACAATACCTCCTTCGGTCGATTCGACCACTAAGCGATTGCTAGTACATAAGAATTATATCCATAAAACATATAGTTTCACACTTAATACTATAGACAACAAAACCACTCGTTGCAAAAACACGAATGACATTGAATATACGTATTTGAAAACACATTTCAACTGAAATCATCACAAACATTGCATGCATTATAAATCCATTAAACGCAATTCTACAAATGACTAATGGCGACAATGTTCATTTTGTTTTTTCGTTCGAAACGATGTTGATTTTTCTATTTATTCGTAAGGTAACACGGGCAGGATCATGTAGAAAGTTAATACTATACATACAAGTGTTTTAAGTGGATATAAAAACTCATCTTTTAATTCACTCACTATATGAAATAGTGTGAATATTACAATTAGTGTCTGTAAGTTTACCTAAAAACGTTACAATAGATAACCAAATGTCACTAGAATACGTTTCAAAAGAGCTGCTTCTATACTACTAATAAGAGATAGGAATGTGTAAATGTTAGCAAGCTGTGTGAAGAACACAGGTGTTTCTTTTTTTACCAAATCTATAATAAGCTCTATGGTTGTATTGAAATAAAGACGTGTAGACTTGCTGATTAAAAAATCTTGTCACTTTGTAATAGTTGCATAATTTATTTAATTATTAAAATGTTTTCAATTACTTTTTGTTATTTTTATTTACTTACTAATCATCTATGGTCGGTATTAGGTTCTAGTTTAATTGTCTCGATCCCTAATACTCCCACACATGTCGTGATTCATCAATAATTAAAACAACATGTGATTTGTGTATAGCTTAAACTACATCAATAAGTTTTAACCGACTTCAAAAAAAGGAGTACCACAATTTATATGGATTATTTTTGTACATAGGTTACGGAATATAATTTTTTATTGTATTGGGTTAACAACTAAGTTGATGTTATAGAAACACATTGTTATTAGACCTTGAATTATGAAGATGTCCCAAGCAAATCCTTAAGCTTAAATGTGACATGTAAGTTAATTGAGGTGTATCTACTTCACGTCGGTTTTTTATTTATTCCTAAATTATATAAGTAACACAAGAAATTATGTTAAATTATTGTGTTTATTCAAATACTATAATAAAGCTTATATATATAATTCGTCCTAGGGATGTATCGATGTTCTTTCGCGAGAAGTCGATCAAAAAAATATAATAATTTGGTTATTGATTTGGCAAACCTTAGCAAAACAATAACCAATTATTATATTTAATCGAATAAAAATAATAATATCTGTAAATTTAAAAAAAAAATTCCAAAAATCAATGTAATGAGAAAGTAAAGTAAACATTTATTCAATGTAGGCCGCAATAGTCGCGGGGGAACTGGTTAGATCTCGTGGATGTTAAATTCAAATGTTACTTTGTTCATGACAAATTGAACAATGAGTTACGGCGTGTCCGTCGTTACGTAGGCGAAATCGGTCGCACGATCATGTATCTCTAAGGCTTATTTGAAACATATTATTTATGCAAATACTTAACCTTGCGCCTTATACATAGCAAGTCGTTTCGTGTAGGTTCCCGTTGCAATAAACAATTCCGAATCATATACTCAAGTTTATTATGTGAAGAAGAAAACGATTAGCCATTAAGTAATTTTCTAATCCTCAACGGAGACAATCATTAAAATAAAAAATTGTAATGTAGAGATATTTATTCGCATATATCATTTACTTATTCAATATATTCATTTTGTACAAGTTGTTAATTCAGTTATTTTGTTGTTAATTTTTTTACATATTTGCAAATGTACCTTGTTACTCGTTAAATAATTAATACTAGATAGAGTTTAGATTTGACTTAAACATAGAAATTGAATTTTTATAAATATATTATTGTCACTAAGAATTGGGGAAGAAGAGGAATTAGTATTTATATAAATTTTATAATTTTGTAAAAAAATTATAATATAACTGAGTCAATTTGACTCATTTACGATTTCATAGATATAAAATTGTAAATAAGTAAATTTTACTCACTCCGTAAAACTAGTATTAACAAACAAAGTTGGAGAGAAATAAATATTATTTTTATTTTGTAGAAACAAGGGAGCATATAAAAAGAATTGCAATAAAACTAAACTAAAATTCTTATAAATGACACTGAGTGATGTATCCAGTCTCATTAAAATATAAAAGAGATAATTTAAAGAGATATTTTCGTTGAAATCGTTCAATTAGAACGGAATTCTTCGCGTTTCCTTTTCATAATGAGCGCCACGACGCAGAAGAGCGTTCCCAAGCACCATGAAATAGCATTAGCCGTTGAAGAGATCTTTGGCAAACAATCAGGAATTTACACATTCACCTGTCATCCTAGAAACAGCATACCATATCTACGAAGCGACAGCGTATCATGTCGTCATTTCAATAAGTCGACTTCCTGGTATATTTAATTGCAAGCAATGTTTCAGAACTGTTTGTTTCTTTGAGATCAATACTTTTTCCCTCCTCCTGGCGTTAACTTTGACGTAGCTCTGCATATGAAAATCTCTGACATTCTGGAACATTAAGTTACCTGGAAGACTGACAGGTAAGACTGTCCATAAATATCCTTCAATATCTGGGATATTGGAGGATATTTAAGGACATATCTTGCATATATCATCATCACCCTTCTTAATCCACTGTCGCATGTAGTAGCACGTCACTGAGTTCATGTATAGAATGTCGCTTTATTTTTAATATACTGTAACAATTACATTGCGCGCAAAAAAAATAATTTACAGTATCAAGTGAATAATATAAGCCTTCTTATTTCGCGAAGCCCAGGCTAACAGCTCCCTTAGATTATCATTACACAAATAAGTTAAAACTTAATACTTCTAGTGATTATAAATAAAACACAGACGGACTTGCTATAGGCTTTTCATTTTCATTCAGTTAGAAAATTTTCTTTAGAAACAGCAATGAACCGATAGAGTGTTAGCATAATTTATAATTCCAAATTAATTCGTAAATTTAAAGCTCCAGCCATTCGTCATCCGCAAAACAGTAAAACACCCGGGCTAATTATTCATTATTCAGAAAACAACCGCAGACAATCTATTTCAATAATGAAATGCCCAGACGGCAGACGGAGGGTTTGGCGTATTATGCAAAACATGCTTCTGCTCCAGACACCTGCTTAAGTCTGTCCTTCGGTGCCCCAGAGCCGAAAACTAGGTCGACCGAAGGCTGCCAGACGATCACAATTTTAAATTAGGGAGCCCGGTTGGGTAGAACCGGCGCGCCGGATAATGCATCTTATTACAACGTCCCTTGGCGTAGACGCCGGGCTCATTATCGCCGTCTGGAAACGTTTTGTTACTGCCGACGTAGCCGCGTGGATCGCGTAGAACTGTAAAGCTATCTTAATAGGGCACTGTGAAACTATATACGTTGATAGTTCGGCAATGATATAATTGAACTCTCGTAAAACTTCTTTCGAACTGATATTTACATATACAATACGGGTAAATTTGATTAAAGCCAAATTGAATGAAACCATTTCTATGTCATCAATAAACGCTCTTGTTACTACGTACTAAATTTTGTTAAAATGACGCCTATGTCGCTCTTATATGACCTGTGGCTTTAGCTGATTTTAGGTTTAAACTTTTTTTTCCTGTAAAATAGCTATTGAAAAATTCAAGGACAAGTCCGCAGGGTTTCTTGTTGGTTGTCTTCTCTATACAGATAAATAATTTTTAGTTTTCTAGACATTAATTCACAACGTGAATAAGTCGACTACCGAACAAGAAAATTTTGATTTTGAATTTATTGCTTTGTTTTTGTTTCACGCCCCCTGAACAAAAAATCGATATCGCTTTCAAACCATACATTTTATAGATCGGAGAGTGATTGGACTTTGTCGTAGAAAACACGAAAAGACAAGTATAATAGTATTCTATGCCTATTTAGTAGTCTGCCTCTGTAATATATAAATTATGCGAGTGGCCTTTCTATGTACACAAAGTACAGGACAAGATCAAGGTTCAAAATTTCTTCATTAAATTTTATCAAAATAAATTCTCGTTTTAAATTATAATGAAATGCAGTTTCGTTACTCCTTGGCATGATTCATCGAAATTCTGTTGTAACTTATTCGCTGCGGCCGTGTCGAAGAATCATGATCACGTCCGATCGGAATAATATTTTGACGTCGGTCGAGGCGACGGAGCGGGAACGGTCCGACACACCAGATCAAAACAAGCTACGGATATAATTAACCGTACGGTTTTAGAAATATCTATTCTTGGGCCATTCATGTAGTCCAGATGACACGATAAAGTGCCACGCAAGTCTATTCGCGTCCCGGACAGGGCTGACTTGTTTGTTTTTCACCGCGACCGCTTAGAATGCGACTGCTAATGTTTTGAACACTCGAACGATTGAGCAAGTCATTTACATTTGGGATATATCCATCGCTTCGGACGCTCATTTTTCAGCTCGTACGATATAATGTAAACCATTATGTTTTCAACTGACATGCGACGTGTCTCCGACGATTTCTCAGCGTGCTTCACTTCAACAACCGACAAAAAAGGGGAAAGTTTTCAATTCATCAATTTTTTTTTGCTATCTATGTTAATCGATTTTGACGATTAGATTTTTTTAAAGGATTTGTTTCAAGGTTAAACTCATAGAAATTTTGTTGGTTGTTATTTGGCATTGAATTTAAATGTACACCCGGGAACTCGAAATTGAAAATCGAATAGAAAATATTTGTTAAAATGACACTATTCAGCAGATTTTATCAAGTTTAATTGTACTCCCGTGATCATGGGCTCTGTAGTGTTCGAATAGTCTGGAATTCATTGTTGATTATATGTAGATGTTGTTTTAAGTGGGATTCTATTATTTTCATTAAACAATTACTTTATATACTTGTGTTTGTCCATTTGCACTTATTTCAAACAACAAGGGATCGGCATTAATTTTGAAAGAAATTTTTGAACATGGAGCGACGGACACTGCTGCATATACCGAAAAAGAAAAGGAACATGAATTCAAAAGTATAAAAGAATAGAAAGATAGCCGTGGCAAGACGTAGTTATAATATGTTTTCGAAATATTGTTTTTTATTTAAAAATGAAATAAGGCAAAAAGTTTTGTTAAAAATATGAAAAAAAATTATAAATTTTTTCTCTTATCACAACTTATTGTCTAGTCTAACTAACAAAATAAGAATAGAACTTTAGCACGAAACATAATGGAATATCCATTGATAACTCCTTAAAGACATCGCTATTTTATCATCTATATCATAGTATCTATTGGATTTTTTCTAGATGACTTAATTATTTTTTTATCTGCTCGATGTAAATTTAGAAATTAATGTGGCAAATCAACTGATACCACAGATCTTCGTTAGAATAAAAATTCATTAGTGTGTTTAAAAAAGGGAAAATTCAAAAACGTAATATGTTTTTATAATTGAATTAATGAACTTAGACGCAATTGAAATTTGGCGGCTATGGAAAACTGAACCTTCATCCCAAAAATAATATATGATTGCAAACAAGTACAAACATAATACGACAAACATATCAAACCAATCTACATGTACACACAAATAACTGAAATCGTTTGAAAGTAATTTAAGAGCCGGTCATCATAATAGGGCAACTGATACAGCAGAATTATTGACTGCACGGCGCCAAACGCTCGACGCCTTGAATAGTACATTATTTATCGCGAACATTACGTTAATGGAACGCTAACGCGTCGAATGCCCGATCCCAATTCAAACAACAGGCGTGTGTCCGTTTTATTTGCGAATAATGCAGCGCACGGCGGCGATAGGCTTACGTAAATAACGCTCGAGAGTTGGCAGGGGCGAGCACATTAGAGAGATCCGCGTTCGCTTCCAAAAAGTGGCGCCTAAGCTGACGGAACCGTCGGCCTCCGATAATAATTATTTATAAAGATAAGATACACGGCGCGCTGTCCAGCCGCGAGTCAACGGCCGACCGACGGCGCGGCACAAAAATCATTATTCAGTTCCATTTGCATTTTTACCGCCGATCGCCGATGCGTCGGCTGATTTAATTTCATAAAACAAAACGTAAAAACACGCTTATTATTCCCGTGCCCTTTCGCACGGATGGTCGAATTCGAAATTTGAACGTGAACTCTGACGTTCTGTGGAGCGCCTTCGCGCAACAGTGTTGCTTACCTGGCCCGCCTATGTCGTACGCGCACGCCGACCGAAAATAAAGCAGTTAGTCGGACGGCCTATTCCAATTTTGAAACACTTATCTTTTTTAATATTTATACCCGCAGATGTTTACTGGCCAGAGTGCTCACGACGCGTAGGTATGCAACGCTAATAAAAACGTCATAAACATGTTTTTAGGCATCCGATCGAAGACGGCTTTATTCGAGTGCCATTTGAATCGAGCGTCGGCACTGAAACGGTTTCCTTCTATTATAATACAGTGAGCGAACGCACAAATCCGATACAATCGTCGTTTTCCGGTAGTGTTTGTCATTCGAACTGTTGTATAACAAAGGTGGATTTGTGAGTCAATGTGTCGAAAGCACATGGCGCGAAAAAGGAGTGCGCGTTGTAGCTAACGATCGGACATCCTTGTAGGGCTGTGGTCGAGCCGGTCGGCGCAGAATAGTGTCTGCGGAGCGTCTAGCGTGCGTTGTGACTCACCTCGCATCGGAGTCCGGCCCAATACGGCTTTCGAACTGGCCGGTATCAACACATCTGCTTTTAATATTCCACGTCTGAGACGTCTGCTATCGCATAACGCGATTTACCCGCGCCCTCTTCGATATTCTTATTTTAAGACAAACTTTCGGCTAACAACGTAGTTGAAGTTTTTAAAAGCGTGCTTTTGATTACGTTTTACAATTACCACAATAAAAGAAAGAAAGTACGCAAACTTTTTTTTTAATATCGTAGTTTCGACCACAAATTTATTTTTTTATTTCTTAATTTGGTGTGTAGAATTCAAAATTAAAAATTTGTTGTTATTAAATATATTTTATACTTTTAAAATTTCGTTTAATCTTAATTCGTTTTGATACTGAAAACATGTTGAAACGATGTCATAATATGCCAGACCTCTAAGTTATATGTCTGACGCTAGGCTAAACATGCACGTTATTTTTTTCTAACTTTAGTTTTAAGTATTTATTGGACAAAGTAACATTTAGCCATCATTTATTTAATTATATATAAGACCGTAAAATTATGACTCATGAGAGAAAAAGTGTCTCCTAGTCCTCAATTCAATAATATTTTCTTTTTATTTTCACTGGAATAATAACCTTATCTAGCAAATAAATATGTTGAATTGAATTGGTTTTTTTTCTAAGTCCTGCAAAATTATTCTTGACCACTATACACATTCAGGTTTCACACATTGATTGATATTGCTAAAAAAAAAATTACATGCATAATTCTTAAAAATAAATTTTATATTTAATTAACTAATGGGTTATTTATTACAATGCAATTCAGCTTTTTTAACACTGCTTTAATTGGACAAAGAAATAAAAAAGCGGTCATTTAACTTCCAATTTATTCTGAATATGACTTTGATAATATTAAAATTCGGTATGTTTAATATATCGCAAAACGGTGAGGCTTAACAACTATAAACACGTTCTGTTTGTAGATCATACAAATTTTCGGCACAAAGGAATCAAACTGGCGCTGTACAGTGACCGATGTATTTCTTTAAACCACTGCGCCATCCGCTCTTCGAGATACTCATAAATTAAATGTCCACAGTACGGTTTTTTTGTATCGAGAGAACTGTTGACTAATGGAGACACACGTGGCGTAACTCAGGTAGCAGTTTTATTATTTCTTTCTTTTTCTGCCCACATATCCGGGACGATATTCTCAATTTACGACCAGTGTAAAAATAATACGCATATAAAATAAGACAATCGAATGCATATGTTATTTTATTTTCGCTTTTAACATCTACGTTCACTATTACGTTACACGTGTGATGAAATGTGTGGGTATGACGCAGGAACGTCACTAGAACAATCATGGGTTCGTATCCTGTTTAAGGAGTAAATGCAATGTCTTCAGTATCTTTGTTTTCATTCGCTTTTTAGATAAGGGGGTTGTCATCATTTGTTGTTACCTTATTCTCAAATAATATAAAATAATACTAGCAATAATGACTTTAATTTTTTTTTTTTGTATATGGCAGCGTTGAAACTTTTTGAATATTATGATATAATAAAAGCATTAAGTATTGGTTTGTTTTCTATTTTTATTGTATTGGAATCTTTTACGACTTAATATCAAATTAAGTTTATCTCAAAGTCAACATTTAAAAGTTTTAAATTAAGCCCAAAATAGCTTTAGGTAAAAAGGATCTTACAACAACATTTAAGGCATAAGAATTATTCTATTTTATACAATTCATTAAAAATAATATTACAATGTCTCATAACGATGTCTTATGGTTCGTAGATTCCTTTAGATAAAAGGTAAATAAAATAAATGATGAAAAAAATTGTTTTTCTTTTTTTAATTGTCGTCTGTTAGATCGAGCTAATTACGCGCCCGAGGATCTCTCATCGTCATTGCCTTTAAGAACAAATTACTAAATATTATTTTTAACTGCACGATTCATTTAAACATTCTTTGAATAATTATTGTAGTCATTTTAAATTTTCCTAAGAAGTTTTTCTAATTTGAAACATTGCATAAATCGTTGTCTTTTATAACCAATCATCAATTTATAACATAAATTGATGATTGGTTATAAATCGTTCTCCTCTAATAAATATCCATTTAAATACCAGTTTTTATAACGACACATTTGTATACGTAGGGAATGTAATCTTAATGAGAAAGTATCGCCAATCGGACCCGGACATTTCTCCAATAACAACATCGATTCTGGCTCTAAAGCAGGGCAAGGACAAGTGACTGTCCCCATGTTTACGGAAATGTCTCGTTTCGTAACTGCCTGGATAATGGCTTCTGCAAAATACCAGAATGTCTGGGTTTTAATATTTACTCCCAATGGTACATACCAGCAAAAAAAACATATTCACCGGACGTACACCAATCGACGCGGTTTCATTTACTGATTTCAACGACAACGTGATAAAAAAAATAAAAAAATTGTCATTTACTAAGTTTTTGGTTTCCAGCGTCGATATGTACGTTTAAAATTCACCATACAACTGCTTTAGTTTCGAATGACAAAACCATATTGAAATTTTAATTTGTTTTTCCATGTACAATAATTATTATTTAACTTTATTTAAAGATTGGGTTTTTTTGAATTTTATTTCGCTATCAGTACGCGAAAAGTAAACTTTATACCCCTTTATTAGAGAGAGAAATTTAAATTGTTAAAATTTATACGGGGAAGTTAAATATGATATGTGTTGAAACATATAATATAAAATTAAAGAAAACACTCACTTTCAATATTATACTATCAATTACGAACATCTATTTTGCCAAATAACAAAAAAACTATATTAAACAATGATGAAAGAGGTAAACTATTTTATATATATAAAGCATATATAATAAAGGTGATATACGTAGTGAGTGGCGTGCCTGAGAGGCTCATATCCAGCAATATATAAAAAACGGCTGATAATGAATATAATGATGAAATGATACAATAAAGAAGAGAAAGATCCAGAACTCTTTGTACTACTCTCTCTGTCATCTTCAGAGATTTATTTATGTATTTTTTAAGACATAAAGTGACCAGCACGCCTGCTTATAACGACTTAGTGCCACACAAAATCTGCTTAACTCTGTGCTGCGCTCGTCACCGAAAGATATAAGATCTTATATG
>DWHQ01000884.1:0-12136 GCA_018247955.1 Eurytides marcellus marcellus | reverse complement strand
TGCCCTCCGCGGGATTCGAACCCACGACCTCCGTTTTGTAAAGCGGGGGCCTAAACCACTAGGCCACGGAGGCAGTTAAAAATACCTAATAATAACGCTGGAAACATTGGCCTTACTGCTCGGCCTCAGAATAACTGGCATTGTTATGATCCTTCCTCGTTCGCACAAAACATTATATTCACTCCCGTATTATTCTGTAACATATATTATTCCCGTAAGTATGCAATGTTTTCTAAATAATTATTAGAAGTCAAGTGGTCTATTTTACACCTTTGAGTGACGAGCACAGCACACCAAGTAGCATTTTTATTAGCAATTTGATTGCCGTTACAACGACTTGTCCTCAAATTTCTTTCTAATAAAAACTTTGTGATTAGACCTCAAGGATGAAAATTTAATTTCTCGTCGCTATAAATAAAACGTATTAAGATTCATACTGTGTTATAAAAACTTAGACATTTATTAAAGAATTTCCTTCTGGAGAAATAACAATAGACTAGGGAATATTACCTCGTACGTATTTTGCATTACAAATATTTCCTTCATCCTGACAAAACTCCCTCAAGGTATTGGCGAACTTTTATAAGTCGAAATAAATTTTCCACAACACCGACATTACATCTGATTAAACATATAAATTCTTATATATGTATAGAATTCTTGCTTTTGCCCCGATGTCAAAACCATAAAATGATGATTTTTATCACGCTATAAAATGAGGGAGGGATCGTTTTAAATATGTATATTCGTGTATTTTTCTTTTATTTAATGCATAATAAAATATTCCATTATACCTGAAATGAAAATGTAGATTACTGGCGCGTTACCTGGGGGTTTAAGCTTAAAAGAAAATCTGTGTTGTTGCCTTATGAACTCTTTTAAAGCAGGCTAAAGACTCGTTCATTTCAACATTAAAAATTTAGTTGTATTTCTTACACATTTTAGCCAGAGACGGCTAAAACGCGCGCGATAACATCTGATTAGAGATTGTGAAGTAGAACTGAATTTTCTTTGGATATCTTCTATCTATAGCAATCTCCCTCTCTCATTCGTTTCTCATTAAAATTATACGAACTCGTTTTCCTGGTATGCTCTTATAAAATATTTTTCAACAGATTTCTTTGTTAAGGTCACAAAGAAGTAAGTATATCTGCGAAGTAAAAATGTAATTAATGAGGAAAAAGATGTAAAATATATATTACATACATTTATACATATGTGTAGAAATCGTATTTTACATTTTCATAAGGCTTCAATACTTTTGCCATAAAGCCGGCTAATTATCAGACCCGTTTGACCCACACACGCGTTACCCGGTAGAGTGCTTTATGAGCAATAGATTGTAGGCCAACGTTACGTGGTTGCCACTAGGTAACAATTCAAGCAGGCTTCACGTCTTGTCCAGAGAACCGGACGCAACTGACATAATTCCAAACAGTTATCTTTAAGTAGTCTTGAAAATAACTCATTAAAAGGTAACGCCTTTCTAGGAATTCATACTGTTAACTTTTTAACTAAATTCAAAAAGGAGAAGTTCTATTTTATAATTTGTTTCTTTTTTTTTATCGTATTATGATACCTCCGTCAATTTTCATTCGATTTTGATAATTATTTTTGTTATAAAAGGCTCATTTCAAAGATGGTCTCATATAATGTTCATTATGATTTGGTTTTAAGTTTCGATGATACACGAGGAAACTCCTTACAACCGAGTAGCAAACATATGTGAGAATATATTGTTAGATTTTTTAGAGACGGTTGCCATATTTTTTTAAATTTACTTATATTTTTCAATTTAATTATACTATTACCTCATTAAGTAATCTTGTCATAAAACTCAGAATAGATCGAAACACAGAATTAATGAATAATGTTTTTTCAATCTTTATACTTTTATAGATCATAAAAATTAAAAAGAAAGTGAGCCTTTGCCTAAAGCAATAAAGAAGTGACTAAGGGTTTGTGAAATTTGGGTACAGGCATATTAACATAACTAAGGTGCTTATTTATGTCATATTAACAAACTAATGAAAGTTTTCTACTTATGAGGAAAGGACTGTGAATTCGTCAGTAATAAATTGTATTACTAAATTGAAACTACTAATATTTAAAATAAAAATTACTACTACAAACTTAAGAACAAAAATATCATGCAATATTTAGCTTTACCTGAGCGGAATTTACTTACAATAAATGGTTAAAAATACTACATTCAAAGTTTTAATTTGCGATTTCAAATTCAACACACACAAGCTATATTAAGACAACCTCATTAAAAAAGTTTTTCAATAAAAGTAAGATTAGTAAAGAAGTAATATCGATAATTTAAATTACAATTGATTACAAATTACACATAAACATAGTTTTAAACAATTTGCATAGTAAGACGTGCCCTTAACTATAATCCTAGTTCCCGTACCTTTGTTATTTCCGCAAGGTCGTTAAATTTGTATTAAATAACCCATGCTAAATTATGGACATATTTAATTTTGTTAAGGTGTTCATGTTTATCAAGTCTGTTTTCAAAGTTACATTTTTTATTACAGAAAAATGCATTAGCAAATTTTAATACATATTCTATTCCCTAATGATACAAATGGAAATATAACCCTAACAAAGTAACTGTTCTGAATCGTGACGAAGGTAGTTTAGTCCTACATAAATTTCTATCTATCCTTCCGTCTTCATATTCTTCTAATATTGCCATATACCTATCAAAAGGCATGAATGGTGTAATATAATACGATTATACAATCCAATACCTTGTCGATACTTCCCACGTAGTATGATTGCGTTCACGTACTACGTTTATATCAGCGTTATTGATATATCACGCAGAGCGTTAATTTATTCGCAGAATTGAATATAAACATTGTACCTGTGTAGTATAGTGTACACTACCGAAAACGACGGTGAAGGTATTACTTATACTGTCACAGGATGTCTTTCATTTTCCAAGTGGTAGGTCTCTGTTGCAATCCTCCTGGATCGGTACCACTGTATTGCCGGTTATTTTACCCTAAGCAGTAATTTATTAGCGTTACTATGTTCCGGTTTAAAAGGCAATGTTGGCAGTAGTTACTAATCATAGAGATATAACATGTTGAATCTCTAGGTGGGTGAAGGGTACAGCGCTGGGTCAATCAATGTGGCTATCGTCTCACTTACCATTAGATGCACGACTTGCTCGTTCCGTCCATTTATAACCTAAGAAAACACTTTAAATGGGTCGTTAGTTGTTTTCAACTGTATTTAAAATAGTCAACACCTTAAATAAAACAAAGTCGGGTGTTTGTTTATTAAGATATTAAAATCTATTCCCTCATCAAGTCTTTTCATCAGATTTACGACAGGCAATTTTTCAAAGAAATCACTGGTCTTAGAAATGCACCGGCTTGTGTCTCTGAATGATAAGTTCAGTGGGAGCCACACAGACTTTATAAATTTTTAGTTACTTTAGAACAGTGGATGACACTGCGCTGTTATGGATGATCGTGTCGCCTACTCATAAAAAATACTATTCGTATCGCCTACTCATAAACTAATATTATGAAAATCTTGGTTTTCCATGTTATCTTAACTAGATTACATTTGTTTAAATGAAAGTTGATCAAGCTACATTCCTTCGTTCCCTTCAGTAACTTTTAACGAATATTTCAACAAATAACGATCGTTGTGTCCGTCCTTTTTCACCGATGAGTCTGTTTTATTCTACCAAAGAATTATGACTTAACATCTTTTCCTTATTCTTAACGGACTGTTAATATAACAGAACATTCATAAAACTATCAATTATGATACGAATATTTCTTAGACCCAATATCGCTAGTTTATTATGTCTGTCGAATTATAACATACTATACTGTCTCGTAACACGCTAATATAATGTTTTAGTTTTTTTTTACAAACAAACTAATATACACATTTGCTCCACTGGTCTCAAAACCTTTAACAAGCTGTACCCTGTTTGACAAGATAGACATACTATGTAATTTTCTAACAATAAACAACCATTGACAAACAAAAATAAAGCTTGGTTTTTGGATTCTTTGGAAACTTTTTTAATTTAAGCATTTCAATAATGCCTACTGTCAAAATTTTAAAAGAAAATTCATAAAATTTAACAGACTGATTACATGATAACCTGTCAAAGTGGTGCCTACGTCTAATAGACGATGATCTCAAAATCATAAAAGACAAGTGACATTTTTAAATATCCGCTGGCACACTATAACATAAATTCCGATTAGATCAATGCTACATTTCTCTATTAGCATAAACATATAAACGTCACAACAATTACTAATGAAGCTTAACAACTTCTTCGGCGCCTTATTAGCTACGTAACCAGATCGACTGCTAACGTGTCGCAATTATTAAACCAAATAAAGTGGAACATGTTTTGTATCATGAGGTACTCTGTGTGATTATTATCTGTGTGTTTGCTTGTTATAATGAGGCACTTTTATATACTATTATAAGATAATAATCGGCAAGCATAGTCGAATTAATCCTTAAAGTTTTTATGGAGAAAGTGGTGGTGGGTACGCGACATACTCGTCACACCTCTCATGATTAGCGTAACGCCAGCCCATAACAACCCAATACCACACTGAACCTGCTTTACCCCTCGTTGAGCTCAGATGTTCAAGATTTTATCCCCATATTCCTTTCTCTATACCCAGTAATTATGCTGGCAACATACAAACTGGAACGCAGGACTACTTGGCAATTGGATAGCTGGAATGCCATGTGGTACCATTACCACCCCAGGCGGTCTTTGCTAAAGAGTCCTACTACTTTCAAAAGCGTAGTTCATCTCACAACCGATTATTTTTTATATAATTTATAATAGATATTTCTCACGATATATCCCTACAATAAAATTGAGATAGCGCTTAATGAATTCTAAGGCTCGATTAATGACACGTTACATTTTAAATGATGATAAAAATAGTAATTTCCTCAAGACACTCAACGAATACGGTAACATTGCTTAGTGTTAACAAGATTAATGTTTACCTCGTCCACTACAGCATATACCCATCCATCAATCGCATTTAGTTATTTATTACTACTACTAGCGATCGATTTATTTTATTACATAGTAGCGTTTCTATTTTTATTATAAGTGAAACATTTATAATTAAGCATATCACATGTTTGACACGCAATACTGATGTAAAAAATTTACGTTTTCTTTTATGCATTATATGTATTTATATCAAATGAGTACACTGGTATATCTTCTTAATACAAGCTTTAACAGTATTAAATTTCACTACACCCACCATTACGCGCGATATATCCTATACTTAATATAAGTTATTAGATCTTTTAAATTTAAACTGCACGTTGAGATAACAATCTTTAATTAAATCATAGTAATTATTCTAAAAGTACTACAAGATAAGAACGATAGATTACACCGGTGTTAAATGTACATCGTTTTTTTAGCCAACAAATACAAAAGGTCGTATTTTACCATGGTAACACATTGACACAAGCGTTGAATATTTTACAGACGTGCCAGATTGGTAGCTCAGATAAACCGAGGATTAAACTTATGTGAATTATTCTCAATGCGCAGACCGTTTCCATGCCTAGCTACTCGTAATAATAAAACAGCCTCTGAATGAATGACGTCACCCCCAACGTATTCGAACGGGGTATTCTGTCTGATATTAACTTCAAAAGAACTCGCGCTAACAAAGAGGTTTTTTATTTTCAAGCGCTCTTACAAATTATAAGGTTTTCAGCTATCTTTAGAGTGAATCATATATACAATCAATTAAATATAAATCTTCTTCTTAAACTTTAAGAGCTAAGCTCTTGTCGACGGAGATCCTTCCACTTGTCCCTATCTTCCGCCAATCTCTTCAACTCTTTATACGACCCGACATTTGCCTTAAATATAAATACAATATATGTAATTTTAAAATCCAATTGCATGAGTGCATTGAATAGGGGAAAGCCATTTTTTACATAGGCTCATTGATTCTCGTAACTTAAGTATAGGTAAATATTTAATTTTGTGAGTCATTCTAAATTAATTTAATAATGTTATACTGCCTATCTTAATACACCCGAACTTTTTCAAACGTTTGAAAGGGGCTTAGTGTAATGTAGGTCCCACATTTCATTTCGCTAAAAATAAATTTGTACTTGTACATTAAGATCATTGCTTTTTATTCATTCATTATCATATCATTAATTTATTTGAAGTCATTTTTCATTTTTTATTAAAACTTTAACTAGTCGCATCGAGTTTGGAAATGTATATTAAAAGCAATGTTAAAGTCATTTTATTTTTTATTAAAATTTTAAGTTACTTAATTTTAATTCACAAATTGGTGCATAAATTACGAAATTAAAAGTTTCTTAAGAAATAAAAATACTCATAGACACTGCCCACAAAAGCACACGAAGGGACGCTACGTTTAAAATCCCGAAAAGGTCACAGTTCCGTTCAATAATTACAATTGCATTCGAATAATAGTATAATTTATTCCGGCCACATATAGAATAGAACATAATTCCGCTGAATACAAAGCGCGTGGAGGCATCGTGATCACGCGTATGCAAATACCATCGATCAACATTTTCCGAGCTGGGCGCGCTCCGCAACTAAATTGCCTGCCTCCGCTTTTATATCAGCTAAATAAATGCGATAAAACGCACAACGTATGTCCGTTTCAAACGCATCACTAAACACACGCCCTAATGACGATTTTTGCTTCAAATGTCACAATTGAAATAAATCTTCAGTTAGGATTCCCTTTCCATGTACCTAGTATGACACCTTAAATGGTATAAGAGGTATGTCCGATCAAATAATCTCACATAAAACGAGAATTGTTTTTATTTTTTTTTCAATGAGAAATATGGGTTGAAATATATATATTTAATCTGGATTAAGCTATCTCGGCTCAAGTTCTAACATTTGGCTATTAGTTACCCACCCTTTTCTTAAACATTAATGTATAACATACATTTAATACTCAGACTGACCTGACATTACAGTGACCAATTGCAAAGTAGACAAAGAATAAATGGAATTCCTACGAATACGGCAAAATAATATTTTAAAACTATTAAAAAAATCTACAAAATCACTATTTTTATGGGATTGAAGGAAAACGAGAAAAAACAAACAATAAATTCCGTAAATGGTGCAGCTGGATGGTATCTTGTGGAAACACAACTCAACATTCCAAAAACTTAAAAGATTCCACTAAAACTTGGTATGCAAATGATGCAATATATAACGATAAAAGCTTTCAATTCACTCTTCATTGATACCATTAACGTGTGCATTGATATATTAGTACTTATAACTCTACTAGCAGTGAGCAGGTGTACACTATAGGAAATTTAAAATAAAATATAAAAGGGTACCCGAAGGTACAAGGCATGTTTGTCTCGACCGCATGTGTGCTTAATTAACAGCGTTATTGTAATCGTGTATCAAACAAAATAAAAATAACTGACAACAAAGAATGTGCATGTTGTTGTGGCATAACAGATCGGTTCAAAGCTTTATTTCTCAAAGGTTTAAGAATGTATTGTAACAAGATACCTACGAAGAGGTTTTCCTTTTGTGGTAATTCAATATACCGTAAGGAGTGTTCAGAGGAATAATATTGAGGTTAGCCTTTTACTCGTTTACCACCTTCCCTATAAAAAATAAACAGTGTTGTTATATTAAAAAAAAATGCTAATTAAAATTATTTAAAAGTTTTTTATCGAACTCCACATTGTTCTCAAATCTCAAATGAATAAAATAGATATAAAATGAAACATCTTTAAATCCGTGATCGCACACATGTTTCATCGCAAAAGGATTCATAAACATGAAATGGTAAAACATACCCCCAACTTGTGGCTACGGACAAGTTGTACTGCTATTGTATTTAAATTTGATATTTCTCTTATGCGCACATGTCTTTATTTTATTTTGTCGCCATTATACTATTGAATTATAATTTATGGATTGGTCGCCAAACGTAGTTAAGGTTTACAGGTCTTAAACAGACTGAATAAATTAACTGATAACTGTATTTGCTACTCCATTGTATTACTAGAATATAAGAGAATTCATAGAAACATTCGAAATCTGCAAATGTTTACTCATATGTTCTTCTTTAACTGAACAATAAAAACGATTTTTTATGAAAATATCTTCCGTAAGACTATTTTTCAAACGAATTAAAGTAAATTAAATATTCGATAATGTAATAAAAGATGATAAATTATTAACTATTGATACATATGTCTATATATTAAAAAAAATATTACAAGCATATTATATAAACATAAAACAGATAATTCGTAATAATTATTAAACCAAATTACGTCCTGCCTTCTTATATTGTTGTGCCCATCTGGGTCTGTAATGATACCTATAATGTCATGTATCATGTATATTAATGATAATAACTTGTGCTCTGGATAGAACACAATAAACGTATTGAGTATAAAGATGTGAAAAACAGAATGTTTGTTAGGGGGAAGGACATTCTGATTAACTGACTTTATGGAAATGATATCTAAAATTAATAAGTTCCGAGAAAAAAAAAACGTAAATAATATAAGAAATCATTATTTATTATCTCAATTCTTCATAAGGAATATTATTATATTAGATTAAAAAAGCACTAATAACTAAAGCTATTTGCATTTATTGGCATGTATTAATAAAAATTATTAAATTGTGATATATAATATAATATATTGATGATAATGAAGGCATCATCATAAACTTGGGAATGAAATTAATATGCAAAAAATAAGCGAAATATTTCTCGTAAAAGTATTCAAAAGATATTTCTAATACTTTTGGTACTATGATGTTGTTTGAATGATGAACCGTAAAAATATAATTATCGGTTCTTCCTTCTTCTTCCATCTTACTATCACAATTATAAATTTCTAAGTCAACCCTAAAATTAAATTACAATGAGAATTAAATTATATTTACTTCTCGCTGCTTCGCAAGCTCATCGCCGGAAACTTGTCTCAATTACATTGAAACCTTACAACATTTTAAAGACCACCTAAGACGTATTACTAAAACCAAAAGGAAACCTTCAAGTTTAACCGCTCCTAAGAAAAAAGTAATTCAAAGCCTGCAACTTTTAAACTTCGAATAAAATTTTTAGTTAAATGTCATGTTATCTCGTGAAAAAAGAAAATAGAACGTTATTTTTTATATATGAATACTGTTTCCAAAAAAAAAAATTAATTCTTTCGTAAGATTCAAAAATGCTTTTATACGAAAGAAGTAACCTTATAGTATTATTCTATTAGTCATTAAAAACAACGATATTACAGCCAACTTTAAAGTAACCATAACCGTATTACCAATAATATTATGTTTAGGTCTTTACTACATTTTTCAAAAAATGTTTCATTTGCATTAAATATATACTGATTTCACTGGTTATAATTGACAAATATGCCGCATAAAAGGGTTTGGCTGTAGCAAACAATAAATGAATTAAACAATTTAATACTTCAATTTTAATTTATTTAAATAAAAAAAAGTAACTCGATTGGTATTTTGAATAGGCTTTGTTTGATTCAACAAACATCAAGGCGTTAGTTACGCGAATAGCGCTTAGCCATGTTGAAAATAAGAAAATGTTTATAACAGCGGCATCATTAAAAAATACTTCGGGCGCCTGCCGGCCTTAGTCTGATGCTATAGCGTTAATTATGGGCGGCGGACAATAAGCGAGATTCCCAGAATTGTGGTCACCGCTGCCCCTACATATTAACATCGATGTTTTTGTGACGCAACGACGGGCGCCCTTTGTGCAATGGGGCTTTATTTCGTAAACAGAACCCCCATTATTAAATAATATCAAATTTGAATGAAAGCTTTTTATTTATGTCAAAAATTTCCTCTGTTAAAGAATCCTCATTATCCTATCTTGAGGAGAAAGCAATAAATTATTTATTTGCACGTATTACTTAATATTAATTTTTAAGTATAAGTAAAAACTAACAGGTTGTATCAGTGAAATTTACATTCAATTTCACAGATATATAACCTGTTAGTTTCGTGACATGATTGAAATGTTTTCTCAGTACTTATCATAATAAAACACGGTCATATTTTCAAGGCACTACGTACTATATACATACGTATAATATATATTTCGAAATAAAATTCAATCGCGTGTAAAATTCTGTCACCACCGTGGAATAACCGCTCGTTGGTCGATATAAAACTAGAATAAAATTTTTATGGCAGCGACAGTCTGGACGGAGCTGGGCAAAAAAAGTAAAATTGACACTGGTTTAAATATAGAATGCGTTCCCGCCATTCTTCTTTGTTTTTTAAGCGACATTAATATTTTTCCATGGCGGCGTTAGTGTGCTTCTTGATTTTTTTAATTTACTGTTAAAAATATCCTTTTCACTTCAATAAAGTGAAGAGTTATTTCAGATTATAAACTAAGGCGAAGAAGTTTTATTTTATGACGTTTTAATCGGTTATACACAAACGAAATTTAAACTTATGATTATATTAGCCTAATTCTTGTAATAAAAGCACAAGCATTGCTTTAATGAAAATTGCGATGTTAAAAATGTTTTTTTTTTAACACGATTCAATAGAAGTCTCAGTTAATTTGAGGGCAATAGCAAATACAAATAGTTAAGAGTCTTATCTAAAACTACTTTTTCCTAACAATTTCCATGCATAATATAGCGTCGAGTATTTTTTTTTTATTTCATAAAAAGTTCTCCTTTTTAAAGGGTCAATCCAACTTAACGACAGGCAATTTTGCAATTTCTCTGACTACCAAAATGTCAATGGTCGGCAGTGATTACTTGCCTCAGTTGAGTTGTTACTTTTGTTAATCAGAAATGATCATGTAATGTTACGTAAGCGAAAGGGAAAGGGGGACGGGAGAGGAGGGTTGATCCACCGGCTACCGCACTTAGCGATTTTCTGTGAGGCCGTGGTACTTACCCAGTTAGAGCCGGCCCATTCAGCAGCAATGGGAACTGCTCCGCTCTACCACTGAAGTATAGTATTAGTCAATATCTGTCTCCTTTTCTCAAGAGTACCTCCTCTTAGTACTTCCCCAGACTGATAGTGTGAATCACTACCAGTTGCCCAAAAAACCACAAGGGATAATGAAAATTGATGAATAATGAGGAACGATTTTTGTGATTACTAGTAATACTCTTAGCTTTTTGAGTCATATTTATTTATGTTCTGTATTGACAGCTGTTGAAAGCAGTGTACAGTAAAAAATCAGTCAGCCTCTTATGTTAGTAGGAAAATAAGTAGATTTGAAAAGAAAAATCTAATGAAACCTCTGTTTGTGCGTGAGACAAGAAAGAGTTATAGGCAATATATTAGAATTTTTATAGTGCTACGAACCACGCGATCACGACCTCTTAAGGAACTATACACAGCAATTTCCTAACATGAAATTATCATAAAAACACTTGAATGTACACCACTGGCTCTTCTCACGAGAATTCCTTTATTCCGCTCCAAATTAACGGATAAAAAAGATCTCATGCGAGGTCCGATAGAAAACAAAGATAACCCGGAAAACGTGGGAGTTTTCGTTCGGCACTTACGTTAAATTATGGTTTAGCAATAATCTAGTTGTGCGATACAAATCTGTCTTTTGTTCTGCGGAGTTAAGTGTAGAGTCGTATGAGAGATGGGGCAAAGCTATCTTTTATTACGGTGAAAGAATAATGGTGCTATCTCAACTGTTTTCCTAAACTTTTTTAAGTGTCAATAAGAGGTATCTCGAAACAAATGTTTTAGCAGTTTTATAAATAAACTTACTCAGTTATTAAAACATAATGTTTTTAACATTCAATTAAATATATAAAATGTTACAACTATTAGATAGTGGATGTTTTTAAACATACTATATACACAGTCAGACATGCTTTGCATTTTGCCACGTTAAGAAAAAAAAATTACACAAATATGAAATTGATTTAATAATTTGCCAATTAAAATGCTTATAGAGGGCAAAGCAACATTCAAACAATTATAGAAAAAAAAATTGAGCCAATATTTTCCTATGTATACGGAAATTCTCTAAGCATAATATATATAAATATAAGTATAATTGGATATTGAGGACATATAAAG
>DWHQ01000883.1:0-12136 GCA_018247955.1 Eurytides marcellus marcellus | reverse complement strand
GATTTTCTGTGAGGTTGTGGTACTTATCTGGTTTGAGCCGGCCCATTCAGCAGCGGGAGCAGCTGCGTAACTCTACCACAGTTAAAACAAAATATAAAATTAATTACAGAGTAAAGTATATGTAATTTCTCTAAATCTTTATAACTTAAAAGGATAAAACTTAACTTCTTTAATTTTCCATACTGTACTACAATTGGTCCATCACAAAATCCACCATTTTAAAACTATGCTTTCTCATTTCAAAAGCATGGATAAAGGCTTATAAGTTGTAATGAATATAATTTTACACCAACGTAAAAAGATCAAAATAACGTTGCGGCGGCCCGTAATTAAAAGAGGAATTGTTCACCGTGAAAATATTAATCGAAACATTAGTCGAACCGTTTACAACCACTGCGATTCGGAACCGAGCGGGAATTCGGCGCAGACCACCGGCGGGGCGGCGGTGCTTTACTTACAACGATTTATTGTTATAAAAATAATGTATCATCGGCCAACGCCGCACAATGCTCGTAACAAGCCCGCTTGTGTGCATTAAAGGTACGGCTGCCGCGGAAAGGTGGACTCAAGCCGTTTGATCACTGAAAGCTATGCTCCAAAAACGAAGTCCTTGCGATGTCTTATATTTTTTGTGCTTTACGTACCAACTTTTTAGGAAATCTACTCACAAGATTAAACACAGCACTAGACAGTATTTTGAATTGTTCGAATTCAGTGCCGCTTGGTTCTGCGTTGCGGTGTCCAGTTAAAATGCTCATAATATTTCTCTTCGAACCGAAAGACATCAGTGTTCACACGTCACTGATTGTGGGAAGAATAATTGGCTGCTTTCATCCCAGGCGGACGGCTTGCTATCTTATTCCTCGGGTAAAATAGTTCTACCGCTTCTGGTCTTACTACTTTAAGTAATGACACTTAAAATATATGTGAATTGGTAGATATCACATATGTGATGTCTACCAATTCTTTATTATTTTAGGTTATTGATGTCGGCATCGGTATTTATGCTCAAGTTGCTTTTTGTTTTACGTTGTTGAATCAAGAGTATCCGATCGAAACAAAATCTAAATTACAAGACAAAAAAAAACATTTTCTAAGTGTGTACTATTAATACACTAAGTTATTAAGTACTTAAACAGTAAAACCTGTTATATAATTTAATACTTATCCTAAACATTATATTTGCTTATAAAATGCAATGTTCATGTTAATTGTCAACGTCATAATGCAACGAGGTAACGTTAATTTCAACTGTTTTTATAATATGTTTTACATATATATCCTATTTTATAAATAGCAAGGTATATTTTTGAATCCGCTGTCATATTAACCTTGAACTAGGGAACTCGAGCTTTACGCAAATCACACGATAAATAGAATTTCCTAGATTGTTTACGGGAAACAAGATAAATGTGAAAACTATAGCAGTTATTCAAACATGTAAGAAGATAACAAAAAAGAGGCATCGCCGTGTCGGTGTCTGAAACTTAAACATCGATCTGTACGAGTTAACACAACGCGAGCAATACAAAAGACAACATAATGCTTTTTAAAGCGGATGGGTAAGAAATGTAGTCACAATCGTGTTCAACGATAGCTTTCCATGTGTTATTGGCTTAAACGAATGAGTTATTCACGGAGATAAGTCACATTGATCGATGTCCTAACTCAGCAGTTTTCGATCTACGCAGTAGCCGCGATGTTACTAGATAAAGGCAATCTCTTAGAGAATTTATCAATGAAAGCTGAATGGCATGATAAAGGAATACGGAAGGTATTTTAAATTTCCGACAGTAGTGAAATATTTGTGGCTCTGTTATGATATCATATAACGTATAAATGTTAATTATTTATTAATTGTACGCGGATCTTTAAAAAGATTTATGTACATATTATTGATACGAAATCAATCAATCAACAAAATACGGATTTTGTAAGTCAATTTATTAGATAAATACCTAATGTATTCTACTTTCATTTCTATGTAAATAAGAGTTACATTGTTACTAAACTTAATTTCAAAGCATAATTAACAATGCGAAAAATTGTTCGACCATATGGTGTATAGAAACCCGGAACAGTAATGCAAATTGCAAATGGTCAGTCATTGCTCGAGGATAATTATACCGGTGCGACGGCTTCTAAACCAAAGTCAGCTTACAAATGACTCTTAACGAATCTGTAACAAACAGTGTAGTGAAAGAGAATAACGTTTCCATATTTGTAACAATACGATTGACATATTTTAGAACTTATAATGATATTATGAAAGTCTATAAAAAAGATAAAAAGACATAAATTACTAATTATTCATAGAAACTTATCAGTTTCTAGAATTCAAGAATTGAATCTAACTGACTAAATGAAAGTAGAAGGATCACAGCCTGAGAATAATTGTACTCAGCAGGGGATGTTAGTAAAAGTAGTAACAGATCCAGTCTTTTCTGATGGATATAAGTACACTTCTGACTGGATTTAATGGATACAGCCTATCAAAAGGAACAGGTCTACCATTGGAAATAGGTATCCTCTGCATATAGTCACATATTATAGTAAAATGCAACCTGCACGTATCGACCACCCGCATTATTGTGCAGGTCTCCATCTTGGGGACGGTCGTCCTACACTGTTTGAGCCTGTCTTGGTCTACCAACCTGGAGTCTTTCTTCACTAATGTTTATCAACCGTCTGAGCTTCGTGGCCATGTTTGTAATAACAATTATGTCAAATATGATAAAAAACTTTAACATAGTATGTGATGTAATGTGTAACGACAAAATTGATTCAAAATATAAGGTATGGAAAATATTAGCTGGGTCATAACGTTGATTTATGGTTACGTACAATGTTAAGTCATATTAAGTAAGCATAAGCAAAGCTCAATAATAGAAAAGAAATAATACAATTGCCACACCCGTGGCTTTTGTTTTCTTTTTTGATATATCATTTAATAGCGAAGTGATTTTGCTGTAAATATTTTATGGTTTAAGGGGTATTTTTATCAGTACCTACATCATGAATACACAAATACGATTAAAACAAAATTGGTTTATTTGCTAAACGTTTAAACGTATTTATTGGCTACAATATAAACGACGATTGGCGAATAAATAGTTTTCACTTAACAGATATTATTGTCGGCGCGCCACGACGGAACAGGCAAATTGTGTTGAATTTTCATTTAAGTAAAAGCAACAATTTGATTTAGATAAGTGCCGAGTGTGCGTGTAAAACCTGTTCGGAGGGCCGTAAAGTTTGATTCGAAGGCACAATTAAATTCTATTAACAGGATCGCGGCGAGGTGTAATTAAGCGACAACGTAGCGGGGACTGAAATATCTCTCATTCTTATTTGAATGGGCTGTGCCAGAGCGGAGTTATGAAAGTTTTGTAGCGATAATTATATAGCTCACGGTTTGAGAAGTTGCCGGACGACTAGCGACTATGGCCGGGGTATCAGATAGTGTCGCGCGACACTATTAATGCGGCCGCGACAGGCATTTGATTGCAGGTGCTCCGCAGTCGCCCCGCTAAGTTGTTTATTACCCGTTTCTTAATGCAGGTCTAGATCGGCCGGCAATAGCGTCCTAGAAGAAAAGTAAGACATTCATAATTGCCCAACATGTCAAAAGCTGATGGAATATTGATAAGCGATTGCGCGCGTAGTGCTGCTGGCTCATAAAGTGGACTGCATTCACATACATAAAGAATTCCTATAAGTCTCTTCCATAACTTTAATCACTTCTAATGTAATACATAAGAAATGTCATTGTACTCGACAATAATAAAGCAAAATTTTAGATAAGCTCACTTCTTATCTAAGCTTATGTAATTTAGTTGATTAAGAATATAATAATAAAACCATGTTTGGTATGTTAAAAATAATGAGTGAGTGAAAGTGGATCTCGGTATTTGAACTGTAAATTTTACCTAGAGTTAAAGAAAGTTGTACGTTTGTACAAAAATAAACCTAGATTTATGAACATTAAATAAACGTGCGAAAAATTTGAAAAATTGACCTTTCGTTATATCTTCCTTTCGAGAACTAAGCTAGCTTACGGACTAATTCTATTACGATTTTTTTTAATGGAAAATATTACAAGAAATCGAAATCTACGTTGTGTACAATGTTTCTAGTGAAATTACTGGGCATAGCGATTATACATTTCAAATCACTGGTTGATAGGCACTCAATATTGCATGGGGCTGTGCACTGCGCTTATCACCCAGAGACGTAAGGGACTTATTTTAATAAAAAAAATGGTACAGCTGCCAAAGCCGAATGTCAATAAGTTCCCTAATGAAATCTCACTAACACCAGACGCAATTAAGGTACTTTTTAAGAAAACTTTTCATCGAATTTATTACATTACTACCTGTAGTACAGTACCTGTGCCATTAAATTTTACAGTTTAATTATAATCATTTGCTATTTTATAGTTGAATGTTCAAGGCGACCGGGTAATGACGAATGAGGGGTCGGCTCGTGTGTGAGACGCTGTTCTGTTAGCTGCCTCTCTGTGTTACACGAACGTTTAATCAAACTACCGCGACACGGTTTGATTGCGAATGATAAATAGATGGCGATGGATAACAGATGCGTGACTAAGCGGACGGTAGGGCATCCGTTTCAATATTACGAAATCGCCTTAGTGTTATATTATTATTTATTGTAAGCTCATCCTTAGGCTTTGCACTTCCATTGTTCTTGATTATACTTATTATGTCAAGATTATTGTAACAATTTTGTTTTCAAAAATTAAGTAGATCATTTTAAATGGGATATATTACCGATTTTTCACCGGACGGAGACAGACTTAGAACTTTCACTTTATTCAAGAAATTGTTATTTGGTTATATATGAATAAGCTTAAATACACTATTATTTTATTATCCTCCCTCCCTCTTACTCCTCCTCCTTCTTTCAAAAATTCTACCCTTTAAAGGCTGGGAACGAATTTGCAAGTTCTGTAATGTTGCAAATGTCCATGGGCGGCGATGATCGCTTACCATTAAGATAGCTGCTTGTTTGTTAGCCTACTCCATAAAAACACTAAATACTTATACTGCAATCAAGCTATTTATACTCATTATACATGCATGAAATAATTACACCTACCTAATGAATATACTTAGATATGTATGTTTTTGCAGAAAAGCGCACTGTTTAAATGATAGAACCTACTAAATATTGCACTTTGATAGAGAATTCCAAAATTTTTGTAGATTTGTTCTTGATTTGTAAGATATCTGTAGAATACTAGTATATTATTTATATTATTCTATTAAAGGTGTCGATTCTTCCACTTATAAATTTACATCTATCAGAACGTGAATGACTTTTAAGTTGGTACAGATTTAAATATATTATTATACGGATAAATATCACCAATTAGCCTATTCATTAATGAAAAGAGATAACATAAGATTCAAGTTAAATTAAAAAAATATTTGTTGCAGCATTTTAATAAAACTAATTACTGAGTCACGGTGTTCTGACATACATGTATAAGTAACAGCGGGTAACTCAATGCCAACAGTAACGGTTGTCAAATAAAAAACACAAATTAATCGCCTGTTAACATACGTTTAGGCCGAATGTCATTTCGTAATACAAAAACAATTAAATTCAATTCAATCATGAGACGGTAACTCGGCCAGTTAACCTCGCTGGCCGAATGCTTAGTTATTTTAGAATATTCAGACCACACTAGATATAGTTAAACTAAAGTTGTTTTCCTTTCGTTAATTCTCTGTATCTTCGGCCACTTGTTAGGTGTTGGTCGTCATTTGATTATTATGAAAGTGGAAAGTTTCCTCGAAAACTGTCACGATAACAAGTGCAGTATCAGCGTTTGTCAATGGGACAAGCCAAGAATCGCAAATTGCATTGCAAATTACATTCGTTGAAAAATATAAATGAAAATCCGTTAAACTAAAATTTGACCATTAAAGCGGCAAATATTAACTTGATGATTTAGTTCATATTTACCTAAATTATAAAACGGCAAATCAATATATAATTTTTTGTCACTAATGTCATTATGCAAGCATTCTGCCAATTTGTTTGAAAAAAGTAAAAATCTGATAAGATTGTTCACAATTGGTTCAATGGTCATATTTATATTTAATTTGTCCCTTGAGATTACCTGTGATTTGAACGTAACTGACATAACATTTCGTGCCCTTTTTAAAATATCAACACATCTTCAAATTAACATAAAAATAATGATATCATTTTTTTTGGAAGATAAAGCAAGTCGTGTACTTGAGTAAGTGACACGCCCAGTTATAACAAAGAATTTAATTGGCTTTGCAATGCACTTATCACCCAGAGATTTAAGATATGTCACAATATCTTTATGCCTAGTAATTACGCTGGCAACATTGGGTTTCAAACCGGGTTGGTAGAGTAACCAACAATGTAATGGTTACTGTAAAAGATTCACTTCTAGATTGGATAAGTAATCAAGTAGGCATTCAAAAGTAACCACTTTCTGGTGTTGACCTAAAGTTAACGTTTGCCCGAAAAATAACGTTTATACAATATAAAATTTTACGGTATTTCAGCTTAATATCAAAAGTACAGTTTTAACGTGTTAGTCATATTTAACATCATATAAATGTTAACGACGCGTCGTATTCTTTTGTTTAACTACGTAATCGTCTAGCTTACGACTCGTTGCTCCTTGGCGCATGAGTGACCTTATATGAAAACCGTTGTTATGCAATAACCTTTGCATCTTATTGTAGAATTTAAATAAAAAATGTTTTCTTTGTATCAATGGGCATTGTTGGGCGACAGTAACGGTGGCCACACGCGCGCCACTCGTGCGCCACTCACTTTATGGCTTTAACCAAACTCGATGCTTTTATATCACACGATATTCGATTACGACTTACGTTTAATAAAGGGAAGTGAAGAAGTCCCTATACCTCTAATTTTATATTCTAAATTTGTAGACGTTATAATTATACATTTTGTTTGATATTGTATAATTTTACTAAATGTGTTTTTTAAAGAATTACTTTTTTTTTATCAATTATGATGAGTTTTATTTGTGTTATTTCTGACAGCGGAAAATATATATTTTGTTGTAGTTAAGTAAAAAAGTTATTTTAGTACAGGTGACATAAATTATACTTACGAGGAAATTTTTTTTAGGAATTCTTTGAATGTAAATGCCCTTTTATATACAGTTTCTTTGGTGCTTAATAGATATTATTCAGTTTTTTTTTTCAAAATTAAGTACAGTGTAAAGCGGCTCCGACTCAGCCGGCCGCCGGTAACGACGATACCTATAGCACGTCATTGTTCACTCTTTTGAATTTGTTTTGTTTGATAAGAGTAACTTCAGCTTGCCTTCTACAAAAATGTTGAATTGGAACGTATCATTTGTTTCTTTTTGTGCATTCGACGCCCCCACTTTGTTAAAAAGATTGGATTGTTTCCATTGGGAAAGCATTTATCATCTCGGTTTATCGTCGTGCATTGTGCAGTCTGATCGTTCGGTGGCCGTGCCCATAGGTGAACTGGGTCAATCGGAGACTTAAATGGAAGCACTATTATCTAGGCACCTCTAGCTCGCAGCGTTATAAGAAAATGACGTAAGGCTTACATTGAATAAATGGCATAGCTACCATCATTACTTGATTTATCTAGCAGTAGGGAACCAATTAAGGTTATTTCATAATGATCCATGGCCCCGCTCGACGATGTTCGTGACAACGGATGAAGCGGGCACCAGCGACGCGCCTTTTCTTGTGAAATGATTTAAATTCATGTTTTGAATAAGGAAACCGTCAGTCCGCTTATACAGCGATAATTAAATCGCATCGCAGATCTCTCTCTCGATAGTTCGTTTTGAAAATTGAACATGGCTGCTTATGAGTGTCATTTAATACTCTTTGACGTATGCTGATTATGTTAAGTAAGCTATTTCCATATTGTTAAGGATATGGTTACATCATTATGTTTTTATTACCAGTTGATTTAGAAATTAAAGAAAATGAATTTACGATGACTGAAAAAATTTATGTGTTGTTGTTGAAACTAATTCTAGTATTAATTATTAATTTATAATAATTTGGCTATTGTAATGCACAAAAAAACTTACAACGACGCGTTTCTGCTACATTAACATAAAAAAAGCTGAAATACGTTATATCTCAATTCAGTAGTTCTTGAGATATTTATACTATTATAAAACTGTTTCAAATGGAAGGACTATTTTGCAGAGTTTGGGGTGGTAACAATGGATTGCCAGTTATTGTACCGCTAATCAATAGTGTGCAAGCACCGCAGTGTTTTGGTTTGATGGGCAATGTTGTAAGCTTAGATATTCGGATAAAAGATAGACCATCTTATCTTATATATCTATGGGAGGTGCGAGCAAAGAGCAGGGCTAAGCTATTTCGAACGCGTACCTACAGTTCAAAATTACGAATAATTGGGCTATGCCTAATGCCACTCGGCAACCGGATCGCTTATCATCAGGCGCGCAACTGATTAGTTTTGTCATATTATTTCCTAAAAAAAAATGCTGTATAATTATTAACGATTATTAATGCGGTATAATTTATGCTCAATTCATTCTTCGCTTTTTAAGAATCGATCTTTGGTTTAATAACCGCAGTACAATGATGCGATGACCATATTCAAAGGTTTAATCACGAGCCTATCGAAAACTGCAGGCGTCTGTCCTATGTACAATTAGGTTGGTGTCGTTTAAAATAAGCTAAATGAGATAATTTAAAGGACAATAGTTATGTTAAATGTTATTTAAGCACTTACGTGTTCGTACCACTACAGAATCGATTCTTATTCGCGCGATTCCTACTTACCTAATATGCTTGATTTTTGTATTTGGGATGAATACTTTTACATCTGTTCGCGTTTGTATTGTTAATAGGTTATTGGTCGTTAGAGGGAGAGTAGGTTATTTTACAAAAAAGCAATAGGTAATATATGAGTATGATTGTATTCCATTTTAAAGAATATCAAACGGTTGCTTCTCTAGTGCGGAATTACTAGGCAACTTTTTGTAAACCAACAAAAGGACTATGAATTATATTTAATATCAGAGCTTTGTTTAGGAGCATTTGATTCGGTCACGCTCGCTCCGTGGCTGCTACTAATACGGCTAGCTTGCACGCGCCGTCACGAAGCCGGCTCATTGCCCAATATAATTAATTTCACTTAGTGCTCATCGATTATTGAATATAATAATCGTATAGCACGGCGGCGTTTCGGCGGGCTGATAGATCGCGGGACCCCCCGCGCCGCGTATACCCGCCGACACGATCCCCTGCTCACCAGTTAATAACTGGCGAGTAACACGACCGGCAAGGTATTACAACTAGTCGCGATCGTTACGAACAAAATATTTTCGATCGAGGAAAAAAGCGATGAAGCTTACAAAAGCTACGTTTACTGGCTCTTTAAGTACGTAAAAGGTGTAACTCTAATACTACTACTAATATTACAAACTAAAATTATCTTCGTTAACGAAAATGTTGGTTAATCAAAAGATATGCGAAAAGAAGTGTTCAGAAAACAAAATCTACCCGCAACGAAACCGCTACCAAAACCAGTTTAATTATAATTTGTCATTATAAATTTAAATGTTACTTATTTCTTAAAAAAACGCATCCCACATTAAGTACTATCTCTATGTCGCAGTGTTTCATACAAACTTAGAATCACTACTGTAGATTATTCAAACTGTTGACTTGTGTGGGGATCGAACCCACAACACGGCGCGTAACATGAGACGGGAAGGCGCAAAACGTACATTATCCGTGCAGTGATTTGCACTTAAAATATGACACAAATGTTATTTATTGTAAAGTTACGCATAGCTTGGATGTAAAGTAGAAATATATACACATTGGAATTCTGTCTGGTCAGTGAGGTAATCTAAGCTTTATCTCAATTTTTTTTAAGTCAAAAAGGTTGGCAACGTCTGGGTGATATATACAGTACCTCCTCCCGACCGACATCGGCCACAGCGGCCTAATCTACAACAAATCAACTAATTGCGCGAGATATATTATAGTGAACAAGAGGTTATATAGATACAGGTGCAATTACTCTTCTTTTACTCTCACAGCCCGATGGGACGAATACCCCACACTACAAGAGACAAAACCAGGCGCAAAGGAGGCGACATTAAACCCACCTCTTAGTAATTACTCCTCCATGCAACCACTAGATGGCGTCTAGATGGCACTAACCGACGCATAGAGCATCTTATATTATATTTCAGGAAATCGGGTGATCAGCGCGTAATGCTCTAACACATCGTTGTCATTACCCTCTGCGGAATTCGAACCCACGACATTTGATTTGTAAAGCGCGGGCCTATAACACTAGGCCAGGGAGGTAGTATTTTTTTTTAATCCGGCACCACTTAAGTGGTGGTAACCATTTACTACCAAAGAAGCCTGTGCGTTTTTAATGCTAACTTTAGATTTTGCATTGAAAATCACCATATCCATCCAATTCTGAAGATAAAATATATCAAGTGTGTTAGAACAAAATGCGTGTGCGATAGCGAATTTAATGTAGTATCCTCTCAGTAAATTAGACGGCTACATCACGGGGTGGAACGATTACAACATTCAGAATGACTAATGGGCGGTATATACACGGCCCGGCACGGATGCGGACAGAAAACGAGAATCGACAGCTAATGGTAGCGGGCAACACCGGCCATCGGCGGACGGGCGCTGTAATAGCCGGCCTTGTAGCCCATCCATAACGAATTTCTTATTCATCGATATTAATACGGCGACATGACAACCGTTGGGCGTACTACAAATGAGCCGGGACCGCTCACAACGGATTATATTTATGTGAACATCACTTGATCCGCAATTAGTACCGCCGGCGACACGGCACTCTACAATGCGCCGGCGATAGACGCTTAAGATATCATAAATGCGAAGCTGTGTTAGCCACCTTATCGGCAGGATCTACGCTTGTTCTTATATGGAGAGGAACATGTAATGACAGTATCGAGGCCGCTTTGGCATCTTCGTAAAAAATTATTTCGTTCAGCACCAAACCCAGCGGTTGTAGTCGGAGATCGTTAGGAAGTATATCCGACGTTTCTCTTTTAAAGCATTTTGTATTATTTTTAATTATTTCTTTTTCAATTGTTTCAATGATACTTATGTTTCAATCATACACTATATAAGTATAATTTTAAGATTGAGATATTAAAGATCCAAATTAAGTTTTTTTTTTTCAAAACTGTTTTTAGTATTTTAAAAAATACTTATCATTATCAAAACGAATGCAGATATAATTTTACACCTTCATTTTAACTATTTAAGTAAGATGCGTACAGAAGATACAAAATAAGTTACGGCATATTTAATAATTGATATACAGTTAAATACATATACATATTTCGCGCTAGATGCGGTTCACTTAATCAGTGTCTTTATACAGTTAGGTTATAGAATGATAAATATTATGAAAATTATGTTATATGTAACAAATATTTGCACCGTTCACGGAGCACGTACGATATGTAAATTGCATTTAATTGGCTACGCCTGTGAATTAATAACGAAATGGCTCTGACCTCTAGTTTGATCTCGTAATTCACACACGGGAAGACTTATCGGCCTCGTTAAGACGCTGGACACAGTTTCTTAATGGACGTACGACTGTTTAAATTCCCTTTCGCCGAGGCCAGTTCATTCATAATGAAGTTGCAGATTTGTAGTACGTCTTTGTTGCGATTGGACTGCAGTATTTTTTATAAAAATTTATAAAAATAATAGGACTAAAATTAACTATAATGGAGACGAGAAAAAATATAGTATAATAAAATCCACGCGGGTGAAGCCGCGGGCAAAATCTAGTGTTTTTTACCAGAGATCTTCGCTAACGACCACCAATTCCGATAAGGATAATTGGGTGGGGCTATTGAAATAAAAATTAACATCTAAATTACGGTAGAGCTAACCTTTATTGGTTGCTTCCACTGAGGATTTTATAGTTGTGAATTAATTCTAGAACTAGGTATACTAGTAACGTAATTATTCAAGTCAGCTCTTTTTGGGTTAGACCTAATTTAACAACTTTGAAAATAACATGATATGTAACCAGGAATGCTGTAAGG
>DWHQ01000882.1:0-12137 GCA_018247955.1 Eurytides marcellus marcellus | reverse complement strand
CCTCCTATGAGTTCCTGTTTGCACTCGATGCTGTAATTTCATAATTCAAGCGTTTAAATGCATAGCTTTTCGTGAGCAGTTCGAAAAAAATGCGAAGGCTCGCCGGGGCGGCCATTACGGTCCTTAAAATAACATCGTACGTTTAAGTTAATGACAGACACACCGGCAAAATTCACTTATAATTGCTTATACAAAGAATTTTGGTTAAAATCATCAAGTACACGACTTCGTGTAGATGTTCTCCCACGGTATCGGGAACTGTACATCAATGTGTATTTTGTTAAGTACTATATTTATTGGCTTATAACTTATCTATCTCTATAATTAATTATCTACTGTTTGTTGTTTTTATCTTTTGTTTTCGTAATTTTTATTAGTTGATGATAATTTTCTGTGGATATCTTTTCATTTTGTAAGTCTAATTTGAGAATTAAGTGGGCTCATGGTTTACTTCGAATAATAACTGGACTAACAATTGAGTTAAATCGATTAGATAAATATACGCTATCTTTGCTGCACAGCTGTTTGCTTTATGGTTCAATTTAATTCACTGCAGCTGGATGCAATCTAGACTTTATTTATTTAGGTAGATATTGTATTGCGTAAGCATGTTACTTTTGTAATCTAAAATTTATCTTAACTCTCTAGATTAATTTTATGACTTGTATTTGTAACACGACGTTATTTAGTATACGATGTCAAAGTAATTAGCAAATTGCAAAAGAATAAAATACTTATACTACATAACATTTCATAATTTCAGTTAAGCATCATTTAATAATTGTGATGTTCGTCAAATCATTACTGTAAAATTCAAAAACTTATATTATGCGATTATTATAGATTTTAGAGGAATAAAAACCCTTATAAAAATACTTTTAAACATAAAAATACAATAAATCGAGTTCGAATTTCGCGCACTTACGACAGCTACGGTGAAATGATATTAAATTTTTATAATATAAATCGGTTTATCTAAAAAAGGAAAAACGTTATTAAATAAAATATCTGGTAGTAATCATGTCTATTGGGTTGATCATATTAAAAGTTTATAATTGAATAAAGGTTTATTAATAGGTAATAAAGGCGGTAAAGGTGAGTTTGGTAAAAGTGGAATAAAATATTACAATAATAGGCTCCTATTAGGGCTTCTGATAGAAAAATATAGCCCATTTTATCTATAAATTCCGTCAACAAGGCAGTGGTTTCCATGCTATAATCGCTTGGTCAATTTGCATAATTGTTCCAATAAGTGTCTGTATCTCCATAAAATTGCATAATTTTCGTGCTCTCTATACTTATTGTCTATAGATATCGTTTTGATCAGAATTTTCCATAAAATCGTCAAGGATCATTTTATTTTAAGAGGTTAAATGGTCGGAAATAACCAATGAAGGCACTATTGCAGTTTCACAAATTTCCTTCCTTCTAAGAGATAATAGAAGGACTCATCAATCGACAGTAAGATGCTGACATTTTACAAATATATTTTAAAAGGTACAAAAGTTACTATGATAAATTCTTGAAGAAACATAAAATTAAAACTCGTAGCATTTATGGGGGAAGATAAAGAACAATCTAATTATTGACTATTTAGAAGAATATGATATAGTCTGGTATGACCGTTGTAAGTCGGTTTCCGATCTAGCAAATCAACATCCGATGCAGTGCATAATCTAAAAAATTATTTCAATTAAGAACTTCGACACAAAACAGAATGTTATTGGCATATTTTAAAATCTGGCTAAGGTTGTTAATGATAACGTTCGTATATCTATTTTAGTACATAAACATGAAAATAAGAGATGTCTATTGAATGCATTCATATTGCGTATGTTTTTTTATGCAAAAAAAAAAACATAATTTTAATACCATTTCCTTACTCACATTTTATTTAATACTCTTATCCCTTTGATCCAGCTCAATGATGCTGTAACATGACTATTGATTTCTTTATGCGCGAATACATAAATTAAACTCGAGGTTGAAGGGCGTAATAGCGTGTCATACATTTTGTTATTTATTTAAATGTTATTATAAAGGTACTTTAATATCGACGTGTATCAGTTACACCGTTATGGCACAAAGATAAAGCTAACGGCGAATGAATATTTATACTGGTCAGAATTGAGATGTAAATAAATGTACAGATCCATTAGCCAACGCTCTACATTAAACTAGTATCTATAAAATGCAAACGTAATTGCATTTATACCTTTCGTTACTTCTAGGGTTAAGCGAAGTGCATATTTAAAAATGGAGACGTTAAAAGCGCTAGATAAGTATAACAGGCAGTAAATTACAGTATTATGTAGACTTCGAAGTCTACATGAACTTTACTATGTTGACGATACCATTTGGCAGTTAAAATTATTGAAAAAAGTTGTATAATTTACGATATATATTAAAGACTTATGATGCAAATTAAAAAACCAGTTAAGCCAAGCTTAGACTTTCCTTTAATTTACGACGTAACTAGTAAAATATCTATTAGGTATTTTTATACTTCTTCGATGCTGAAAAATCTGTTATTTCTTAAAGATATTATTCAAATTATATATTTCAATATTACATTATATAGTTTTCAGCTTTAAGAGCGGTAAGAAGTAAACAGTGATAAAACTGATATTACCGTTTTTCATATTTTACATTCAGATGACACTCAGTTATATGTGGTCGAAGTATATAGTTGATTGATCCAATTAGATTTGAATTCCCTGCATGCGATTTAGACAGACGCTTGTGCAATTAAATAATTCTAACTGGAATTGACTTACACCACTTGCCATCGATCTTGAAGTCCTCGACATATTTGTCAGCTCAATCACTTCCGACAATATAATGTATTGCTGTAGAAAACCAATATTGTTTGTATATAAATGCTGTAAATATGATTCAAATGTTTGTTACATAGGTATTAGTTTATTATTATAACAACTAAATGGGAATTATGCTAAACAACAGAAAAGGGCCGTCTTATAATTACGTTAAAGGCAACGCGCACGACCGACCGCCTGTCGTTGGGGTGACTTGTAGTTTCAAGTAATCATTTATAATTTATGGGGATTTGCGTTTGTTTCAACGCTATTGGCATTCAGTTAACTCTTTAGAATATTCAAGACTCGTTTGGTTTCAATATTTCAAGTTCACACCAGAATAATTGGTCTCGGAATAAGTGTATTGTTCAAGTTATAAGATTTGTTGTGTGGCTTTATGTTAAAAGAATATAAAAACTATTTTCTGAGAGATATTGTCAACATCGCAGGGAAGATAAACAAAGAAAGTCCAATATGAAATGAGCTTTTTTAACTGAATTGGAAAATTCAATTAATTTAACGAGTTGCATTGTGTCTTTTGGTTAGTTGTTGGTTAGCCGTAAGATGAGCATAAATATGTAACAAATTAGCATTTTGTTCACTAAAAGTTAGGTGGTTGTTATGATATAATTTGCTCTACGACTTCAAAACACTCGTAGAGTACCACTTTTAGCATTTCCTATAACGTGCAGGCACGCTCATCAAAAATACAAATATTTTTACTGGAATTATGTGTGGCCATAGTCACTATGGCATTTCGGCCATGCCAATCCATTCGTGTATGGTGCTGCACTACAAACGTGACGCAGCAAAATATAACCGTTTCCACTACGATAATTATAAGTATTTTTATTTCGTGGTAAGTCAATACTTTCGATTAATGTTTGATATTTTAATATTTTGGTTTACGCAATGCAACGCACACCAGCGCCCGGGGGCTCTTCGGATCTCCGCCGAGTAACGGTGCGCGGAGCGAGAGACTGATTTATTGTGGACATCCACTGGACCTATCCGATTTGCATTTAGATAGCGCCGCGGCGCGGGGAGGGCGGGCCTTACTCTATCGCGCGTAAATTAACTATAAAATTATAGTCTAAAAAAAACTTAATGGCTTCCAATAAGACTTGATCGGCCAGTAACCGATCTATTTTTTATGCTGTTTCTAGTTAGAAAATATGAACGTCTATAAAATTTTATTACATACATTATATTTATTCAACTTTCAATATTTGGCTTCTAATTCTATCACACTGTAAAGCTTGTACGTGTATAAAATGACATGCACTTTCGCAGCGTATTTACTTATCATTTATTATAACTGCAGAGGATTTATTTTTGTTGACTTTTAAAATACATTTAGTATAGGAATTAATAAAATAGCTAAATAAAAATTGGAAAACAAAACAAACAGTTAAAAGTAGAAAAATATCATACAAATATGATGATCGTTACGTCGTCGTCATTTGTAGGTCCAACTGTTACTGCCTACTACTGTTATCGTCTCAGTTTTCAAATTAAAATAGGTAAGCGGAATTAAAAAAAAAATTAAAAGGCATTTCAATTTAAAAAAAAGTCACTTTATTCATTTATTGATTTTATTAATAAATTAAATATTTAATACTCTCTGAATTAATATTAAATAACGTTATAAAATCTGTAACGATATCGATCGACTCAAAGGCAAATTATCTTAGATTTTGCGCCACGCTATAAACATTCTGCAGTCTCTACCTACACGTCTTTCGGTCAAAGTCCGTTAAAGTTTTATTTATAACACCAATTCGTCTAGGGCGGTTACGCAGCGCTGGCGGAAGGCTGATGGCAACTTAGTTATTCAAGTTGATCATAAATTATCGGCCTTCGCAATTAGCGGGCGCCGATTTGACGCAATACATTTACTACGGTTCGCGCGTTACTGCTAATATGCTATTCTAATACTGGCATATGATAATATTTCCGCCAAAGTCATATCTTTCTGTAGTATTCCCTCTACCAATGGAGTTCTTAATATAAAATACACTAAGAATCAGCAATAAAAACGAAAATCTTAGTAAGCATCAAAGGCTTTTAACGGCATAAAATATCTACCATAATATTATGGAAATCAACCAATAGTATTTCGATTTGTATTAAGTTACTGATTTGCAAGTTAAATGTTAACATGCAAATTTTATCTTGTAGATAGGCATATTTATTAATTATAAACCACCCACAAAATATGGTGTTAATGCGCGTTGCTAAATATCCCATCTATAAATAGGTAATTACCGTACGCCGGATTATATGCGGGCATTAAAGGCGGTTGCAGATTTTCCTAAGTTGCCTTTTAATCTCTGCGTCATATAGATGCTATCCAGACCAACAAACGCAGCCACTCTGAGGCATAAAAGGAAAAAGTGTACGCCCATAATTGCGAGATATCCCCCAGTATCTTCTCGAGTATGTAAATAGGCGTCGGAGGTAATTAAAAGCTTATCGCGCGCGCTGCCACCGCGCTCCCGTTGATTGCCGCGTAAAATGATTGACACGCCGTTTCAACAGTAAATTGATAATGAAAAAGCTCCTACGCAGTTAGTACGCAGTGCGTCGTCGTTATTGTCATCAATTACTATTTGTGCGAGATAATTGATCGAGTTCTCACAATTGTCAAGCGGCAGACGAGTTGCTTGCAATTTTTGTAGCATTAAAAGTTCGCGAAGCCGCGAGGCGCCGCCGCGGCCAGACGGCTGCCGAGTTGGCTTGTTATTTGTAAAGAAATTCTTTTTACTTCATCAACATGTTACATAAAGCGGTCCGCGGATATATTATCTTAATGGGGACAAATATTTATATCGGCTCGATGCCTTGTTGATTTACTTCTGCGGGCAACGTTTAATAGCTGCCTATACTTTTGTCATTGTTAGCGCCGCACATTAAACGACTGTAGTGTTTGATTAAAGGTACCAACATTCCAGCGTATCGAAAGTGGAATTCGAACCATGCGCAGTGCTACCCATGAAAAGTTTCATACGAAAAGCTATTGACGATTACGACCATACTTATTCGTGTGATTTCATGATATTTCTCTTATATTGAATATTTTACGGGTGACCTAAACAATGCGATATCACAGCTGAGTTCAGTAAATCATAGCGCAGCCATTTCCGTGGGCAGTGTCGCAGATCTTTCGGGCATACCTAATAGCTTCGCGATTTAATTATAGTCGCAGGGGAATAACATAATCGCTCATAAATCACGTCATATAGATACCTGCCAGCCACAACCTGTTTCAATTCGCGCTGTACAATGTCTGCCGCGGCGAGCGCTCCATTGTGCGCCAGCGCGGGCGACATGGCTCCTAATTTATACCGTCATGCTTATTTACCGCTAGCAGCCGAATTCACTAAATCTGTAACGCTGTAACGTACTAATGTTTTACTCTTTCTTTAACAGATATGAAAAACATTTTATTCGTCGTTGGAGGAACACGTATAGACCGTTTTTTTTTTTGCGATAAAGGATATAAATTATCGTCATCATGGGCTCATTGTTAAGATTTCATTTATAGTGCTTATACCGCTTAGCACACAATTGAGAGCATTTACATTTTCATTGAATCGCCAGGATGACGAGGTTCGGGCTTTAAAATATTTTTGATGTCAATACGTTGCATTATAAAATGACGCCAAAAACTTTTTTTGCGCTTAAATTTGATATTTTCATAGAAAAAAGTTACATATACATAAAATAATAATCACTAATTTGAATGAAAGACGGAAAATAAGATCATTGAGTTACGCCTTTCGAAATAGAAGTAGACCACACACGAACGTTCAAATTGGAAATTTCTGACAAACGGAAACGATACGTCCATTCTAAAACTTATAATTCTTAACAAGACACTTTACTCGACATTACAAATGCTTAATGCAAGCAACGCCGACAAAATCATTAGTTTTGATAGTGGAGTTTTAAAATTTGATATTCGACCTTACTGTTCTTAAACAACGATATTAAAAGCAGTACCGTTTTAACCCCTGGTGCAAAGATACAGTTGTTAAAGTTTTAACGTGTCTCTGTGTAGGGATCTGTGTCTGTAGGTCGTCGAAGCTCCTAAATAGATCAATCGATCTTGATCTATTGTTTTTTGTTTGAAATGTATGTAACGTATATTATAACGTGATCAAGTCAATCGGAAAGGTAGGACTTAAGAAATCTTTTTAATCTTTTGAAAGTTAGATTTTTTCTTGTTGAGAAGTGTTTTCGAGTAACTTTCACAGGCCTAATATTAAACAGTCGGATTCTTGTGAATTTTGAATTTAAACTTTATGTATAGAAATTGATTATAAAAAGTGGTTGGCATGATAACAAATATTTCATTAGATCTAATGTAGCATTCGAAAAAAAAAATTGTTTTATTATTAATAATATTACGAAGTTTAAGAAATGTTTATTAATTCAATTTATATAAAAATACCATTTAAATCGGAAACTTTTCGCTAGCGAAGCATCTTGCAGTAACGTGACGCATCACATGTATACTCTCATACTCATATATACAATAATATTAAAAGGAATAAGGGTCCTGACTAAAAATTAAATGTTTAAAGTTGGTATACCGTAATTGCCCGGTGCACTGAAACATATGTAATACAGAGAGGAATTTATAAAACAATATAGGGACAATTGGAGTTTTTCTTGTGCGAAGCGGCAGCACGAGATAATTCGAGGCGATGATTATTGATAAACGGTTTTGGGTTTTTGCTTCTCCTTGAGATCGCTATTGTGCCATTATATTCGATATATGTATGAACGAACATTTGTATCCATTACTTATAGGAATGAGTCATTCGAACAAATTTTGTTAGTGAATTTAAAATATTCTGCTAACGCAGATACGGCAAACATAATCTATGATCGCGGAAATCGGACCGGATGTGTTTTTGATTTCCCTTCCAATTACCGTTATCTGATATAAAAATACGGCTATTAAAAGATTTCGGCACTTCTAGATGTGTCATTAATTTACCAACGTACTTATACATTCATCATAACATACATAAATTCATTAAGTTTAAAAACTTTCATATAGAACTACAATATTATATATATGACAATATAATTTTGTAACTCATGTTACAAAATTATATTTTCTTCCGAAAATGTTTCCTAAATTACATTATGATCGTGCTCGTGTTCCCTTTAAAAGCGATGTTAGCGTTAATGTTTTTAATCACCTATATGAAGACAATATCAAGCTCTACGTGGCGACACTTGTGTACTAGCATAAATTATGCTTAAATTCAGCAATCATAGAATAAAACTAAGAACACGTACATAATTGATAAAGTGAGCGATACTACGTAACATTTTTCTTCACCATCGTTGACCGTTGTTTAGAAAAGAAAAACCATATAAAGCTAGCCCGTTCCACGTTTATGGGGTAATAAAAAATGCAATAATCATAATTCTATAGTGAATACGTGTATGGCCACTTGCTATTCACTTTCACGGCCGTGGGCTGCAGCAACGGCCAACGCTTCTCCTTATACCGCGAAGCAAAGACGAACAATTCAACAATGCAACACAATGAATACTTCATATAAACTCGAATGAACGCATTAAACTGTATTCATTCACCCGTGTCACTTCTGAGCTGTCACTCAACGGTCAAGTAACGATTTTTTCGAAAAAAATGTGAAAAGATATCGACCACTATTTTCTAAAATTTTATATCCATGTCAAATCTTAATAAAACTTCCGTGTCGACGATTTATTGTTGACGGATATAAGATTCTACTCTGAATTTGATTTAGTTGCTATACGTAAATAATTCTGTTTCTTGGATGAAATATCCTAAAACTATTATAGATTCAAGTTTCTCACACTTGTAATAATTTTTATCGACATGACGAACGTTTAGTTATTTATACAGCCTTTCAAGTTAGTTAAAACACCATTACTTGGCAATAAATTAAATAGTTTTGCAATTTCATTAACAATGTTCAGTAATTTAATTTTGATGTTATTTGCGCGCTACTAGTTCTTTGGACTGCAGACATGACTTATTTAGTGCTCATGTTGCGTTTCCATCTTTAATCTGCGTGGGCGCATATTTCCGAGAAGACATTTCTTGTTGACCGTACATAATGCTGCCGAGAGAACAGTTGTAATAATGTTAGCCATACTTGTACGGCGAAGAACTCCGTAAATGAATCATCGCATATGCGGCTCTCGTCAGGGCGCAAAAAGAGGTTTGTCGAAAATGCACCTCGCTTAGTTTGCTCTGTGCTGGTTGCCCGTAGCACGCAGCAGTACTCATCCCTTATTTATTTATACTGGTATGGGGAATGTACGTTTTTTGTGGCCCATAACAGCGTGCGCCCAGGCCGCGGCCACAATCCGAGACTGCGAATTCTTTAATTGACAAAATGCAGTAACGCCGCATTCCGTCTCGAATCGTTATCCTTAATGTGGGAATACGAAATAGATTCATAGTTAATTGTTCTTTTTATCCGCGATTTTGAAGGCTCGCTATTTATTGAAAAGTTTTTTTTAAATCATTCTACATGACATCGAATCGAATAAGACATCGTGTCTTAAATCTGGACGTTTTTATTAAGGCGGGAAGTTTAAAAGCAACGAATTATATACGCCTTTATTATTTTAGGAGGCAAATAACTCGGAAGGCTGTCGGCTGCTCTTAATGAGTCATTACTGAAGCTGGATACTAGTTTCTCTTATCAGCGATGATAAAACATGCGTAGATTCGTGCCGCGCCCTGCACTTTCCCCTGTACCTACCTACACCTGCCGGGTGAGAGAGGTGAAGCTGCGCGGCCTGTTCCACCTCTAGCGCGGGTTTCAATTTAGCTCTGTATCGCAATGCAATTTACACATTTATGGATACGAAGATACGGATGTACTTATGGTTCGTGGGCTGTACAACGCTATGAACGGATCCTTGTGAAAGTTCCCACTGTTATTTATAAATTGATATTCGCCAATAATACACGGCAATCAAATTTAATACCAATCGCAACACACAAGTTATGAAGTATATTTAAGTCAGTTAAGGGTATTTGTGCCAATTTCTCTTTATGGATTTCTCTACAAATAACATACAGTTTTTTGTTTGTTTGTACAGAAAGTGTTCGTAGAGAAACTTTCAAGACATTTTTTTTGAAAACATTCAACTTTAGACTTTAGACTTTTAAACAAGAAATTAATTTAATTGTGTTTTAATTCAATTTGACTGTACGCAGAATATATACGAGTGAGTGTAACTACGTTAACAAGGAATAAGTTCGTTATTTTAAGTACCCAAACCAAGTATGCGCATGACTACTTTTCTCAAAGTGACAAGCTATGTCATACAAATTACTGAATTTAAAACAATTGATTGCATGTCAATGTAATTCACTCAAACAAATTGTTTAATTTGAACACTGCTGGAACCGTTTTAGATAAGACGTATTCGTCACGCTACATCGATTGGCACCGAGACGGATCTTTTTTATTTAAAAAAATATCTACATATACACCGCTGGGACTTAAAATTTTGTGATTACATTGACTCGATTAGCTTTTTGACTGAATCCGTCACCATACAATTATAATATTAATAATTAATTTGGAAATCGTAATCCTGACATCAGAAAAACTCGCACCTCTGAATGTCTCACGATGCATTTTTCGTTTTATTTCGATTTAAAACACAGCATGAAATTTATGATGTATAGAGGAAAAGATTAATTTAATGTTGAAGTGCTACGATATCTTAGACATAAAGTGAAATTTTAATAATTAGCCTTTGGTGATTTTAATTAAAAGATTAATAATGACGCAACGATGGCGGGAGGCAACGTCCGCGGCGGATAAGCCCGCCAGGCGGGCGCACGCAACCCTACGCGACGTGCGTGCCGCTCCGTTACGACACCTACACCGAATTTTTCCACATGCCCGAACAGCGGAGATAAGCGAACGAACGCCAACGTGTTATTTATTAACGAACCGAATGATCGATAGTTGGACGCGACACCGGACGTTGAGCTGAACGATTGCCGCCTTTCGAAACGCACCGCCGCCCCGTGCAACCGACACGTTGCCCGGACCCCAGATATATCTTCGTCTTACACTGTCACCGATGCAACTAACGTCCGAATTGATCTTTTGACTCTATCCTCGTGTACACTAAATTTGACGACGTTCGCGAGATGATGTCCGAGATAACGTTTGGAAACAGACGAAACATCCCGAATCTTTCGGATCGCTGCCCGCTTGATCGGTAGTGACGTTGATGGATTTTTAGGCGATACGATTTGGAAACCGCATTATTCGTTAAAATACTTAATAGTGTGATACTTAAGACCTGTCTAGCTCCAACGATACAATATAGAACGTGATAGAAATTGAGTACGCGATTTGTCTGAGAAACGTTTCGGAATGAATGGCCGTGGCGAATGTTTTGTTTGCTCTACCAAAACTTCTTCAACCCTTCGCTCGGAGCCATCCGTTCCACTCTAGCATATGTCACGTCTTCGTGACAGCTGCGCGCGACACTTTCTAATCGCGAACTATTCAAACGACACCAAACAAATAACAAGGAGTGTGCAGCTTACGAAACATCAAATGTTTCGAACAATGGACTCGAATAAACAGACAAGCTATCAATTAATTATTGATAGAGGTGTAGCTCGACGGTTCGTCGATCGTTCGAGACGATTGCATAAATCGTGATATCCCAAATTTCGTTGGAATGTTGCGAATTAGCCGCCACATAGTGTAAACATGAGCTCGTGTTTACGTTTCGGTTCGAAGGCGACGTGATAGGAAATGTTCGGAAATTCGAGGTTCAGCCGCGCAGGGCAGGTTAGACCAGTCCCGGTGGCCTCGCAAGGACCCCAGCAAACCTGTTAGATTCGTTGCACGATTTTTACGTGCGCACCTACCGGAATCTCATTCACGTGCTGCACCCGCGCCCCTCGTCCCGCTCCGCCAACGACTGCCAGTTAACTCGTCAAATGACTCACGCTTCGGCTGGTTAAATGCCAGAAGCTGGCTTTTCCAGTTTTCTGAACCAATTCGCGTATACCATTCTTACTAGACGCCTAGCGCAGCTCTCTTGAATAACCTATGTTAATTGGCCCACTAGACACGTTTTGCTTTAGTCTCACAAGATTTTCAAGTTTCTCTTGTGTATAATGCAATTTCGCTTAAAATTATTGAACATTTCCTTAAAAATAATCGTTGTTTGACGGTTGATAACAACTAGTTTTTGCCATAGATATTGATCAGTTTTTTTTTTCTATTTTATATTATAATTTTATAAAGGAATTAAATT
>DWHQ01000881.1:0-12143 GCA_018247955.1 Eurytides marcellus marcellus | reverse complement strand
TTAATAAGTAAGACGTTTATTTCGAAAGGCTTAAATAAAAAAATTGAAACCAATTTAACAATAATCAATAACTGTTGCCGCCCAATCTCTAATCTAATTAGTCGCAAAGGCATTCGACAGTCTGGCACAACGGCTTGATAGACAAACCTCAACCGTAACTCAATGGGCCGGCTAAAACCGGATAAATACCACGATCTCGCAGAAAATCGTTGTAAAGTGGAGGTATTTTTGCTTCCGCCTTTCGTCCGGTGAATAAGGTGGCCGGTGGGCCAGCCCCTCCCGCTTTTCATTTCTTTTCCAGTCGCCCCTTCCTTTTCTTGTCTCCCGATCCCCTTTTCTCCCCTCACCTTCCAAAAAAGCTTAAAGGCGGGCAACGCACTTGCAGAACGTTCGGCGTTGCAAATGTCCATGAGCAGCCGTTATTGCTTTCCATCAGGCGAGCCGCTTACTTGTTTCCTTAAAAAAAATAAAAAGAAGTAAAATTATCCCTGGTGGAAATATTTTTTAAAATGACTCTTAAAAAGACTTATTAAAAGTTTAATTTTTTTTGAGTAAATAAAATATTGAAATGTATGAATAACTCTAAATAAGTCTTATATTCTCAGAAAATTGGGACTAACAAATATTTCTAGCAGGGATATTAAAGGTAAACCTAGCCGCAAATATACAAAGACTGATAATTTATATAGCAATATAAAAAAATTATCAGACTTGTTATTCTTGAGTAAAGAAGTCCTGCAGGTAAGACCTAAAGTGGTTTTTATTTTTAACTAAAAGACTGTCCATGTTACTTTTGTAAAAATATTAAAAAAATATTGTTAGGTCATTGACCCAATCAAAAGACAGCAAACGAATGTCAAAATTTTTGGATTTGAGGTTATGACTAGTTAAAGTTTTACAAAACTTAATCATATTTAACCAAATTACTTTATATTAAAAAATAAGTTAACTAGCATGCCGGGGCCTGATTTACTTTCCAGTCAAGGACTGCGTCTAGATGGTCGACGACCAAATGAACTTCGGCGTATAAGATGTAAACTTGGTGTGTTTACTCAACCGGATGGTAGTGCATATTTGGAGCAAGGCAATACTAAAGTTTTAGCTGCAGTTTATGGTCCACATCAGGTATTAATACATACAAAGACAATCTAATGAAGAACAGCAGGATGCAGGCAACTATCAGTAATTTCAACTGCCATGCTATCATTAATAAGAATATATTTTTTCCATTGCTATTAGTATAAATCTATGAATTAAAAAAGTTTTCTGAAAACAATGTCCACAAAAGCTTAAAGCTTTGAGAGATTTTTTTAAAAACTGTCAAGTTTTAAGTAATTTTGCCCAACCAACATAAGTAATTTTTAACCAACTGAACTATAATTTTTACAAGCTTGAAATCATGGACACACAATAAGCGTAAACTCCAAAACTGTTGGTAGTTCTATGTGAACATTTTTGACCTGTGTATTTATAGAAATTACGTAAGAAGTGTTACAAAGGTGAACTGTTTCTATATGTCAGTAGTATAAATTTAAATATTTTGCTTGTAATAAAAGCCAGTCAAGTCCAATTTAAAAAACTTGTGTATATTAAACATATGATATACATTGATATATATTGTATAGCAACTTAAATTGTTCTATATGTTGATGTTCAAAATATTGCTTTGGTAAATATATGTTTTCTATACAAAAAATTTTTACGTTGCGCCGCCCGTGCCGGACTCTGTGACGCGCCGCCGGTGCCGGCCTCTGACGCACGCGTTACACTCATGCGTCGCAGGTTCATTCAAATAATACATACAAAAAAATCATTCATTATTAAAACTCCAAAATACTGATTGCACATTTATGAGTCTATATATTACTTTGTCTGCATTGCTAGTAAATTTTTTACATATTTGCAAAATATATCAAGCTAAGTTTGTTTATAAATAAGTAATGTTTGTATTTGACTATACATGTGAAGGTATTGCAACACCAATTTGGTGCTTCTTTGTTTTGTGAGTAGATTATTCATTTTTCTTATTCTTTTTTAGGCAAGCAAGTCCAAAACCTCCACAGAAGGGGTTGTTGTGAACTGCCAATATAGTATGGCTACATTTTCAACAGGTATACAATATACATTGATATCTACATTACAGCTATAACTGTTAGTAGTATTACTAATCTGAAAATGTCTATGTGTGATAAATGTTCTGATGAAAAGACATAAATCTAAACCATTACTTATATTAATATTTGTCCCTCATTGAAATCAAACTCATAATCCTCTATTGAACATTATCACATAACTATTTATCATTAGACTGAGAGACTACTAAGAAAAAAATTATACTTTTTTAGTCTTTAAATTATATTTTAATTATAACAATAAGTGCAGTGCAGTCTAAACTTTGTTCATGGTGATTAATACAAAGGTGACTAACCAAGATATTATAGGGCAGGTGTATACGTAAACATAGATATTCTTACTTTTTTATTACTCTCATAGCCAGATGGATATCTCATAAATTATATTATACATGATCATAGTAATCTCCACTTAATATAACTCCAATACCTATAAAATGTGTGCCAAGTTTTTTTTTTTCACTATATTATGCAACAATATTGCATATTTCAAAATGCAATAATTTTGCTTACTTAAGTTGCACTGCATATACTCTATTTTGGAAGACTTAATGAAAATATCTATATAGTATCTCTATAGTTTGCTAAACAAATTCAAAGAAATATTTTTTCTTGTTTAAAAGGTGAAAGAAAGAACAGGCCACGGGGTGACAGAAAATCACAAGAAATGTCTTTACACTTACGACAGTCTTTGACGGCGGCCATCAAAACAGAGCTGTATCCCCGTTCTCAAATTGATATTTATGTTGAAGTGTTACAGGTTTGTATGATTTGTATGATATGATATTTGACATCTCTTAAGAGCTTTTGATATATATGTTGTGGTACTATACTACCTTATGTCGACTCTAGTCTATCTTATCTTGACTGACGTTGATTCTTTTAGCCTATGCGGCTCTATAAAACTTCATTGGATCACAGAATTCGTGGAAATTCTAGTTTCCACGAATGGACTCTAGTAGAGTCCTACTACTAGTAAATGTCGGTATATATGGTCACAGGTTTTTATTATCTTTTATTATCAAAGGTCAGCAGCTGATTTATAGTGGCGTAGGGCCTAAATCCTTGTATTTCAGACGTGTATAGAATATAGTGTTGTATAGCGAAAGCTTGACGACTCATTTCATCCAGTTGCTAAGCTTTTGGCTTCGGCGTCGTGGATCGTGGATTCGATTCCCAACCGGAACAAATATATATACGAACTACAGATAATTGTCCCGGCTCAGTCCGCGTGAGGTTTATGATGTAAAAAAATATGTAAGCGCCCGTAGTGAGCGTGAAGCTAGGAATGTCGACGGATTTTAGTCAGTTCAAAATCGATGTAAACCGTTCATACATCGAGGAGCGAGTGAAAATTTACTCAATTGTTTCTGATTACCAACTCATCATAAGCTATTGTTAGGATATGTAGAAGCTTTTATGATCTACAGAAGGGACAACATGTGGGTGCGGAGACAAAGTATATATCTCTCGCTCACGAATCAGTCTACATTGCTTTCTGCTCGCCTATAGTAGTATAGCGAAAGCATACTTATGTGTTTGAATTAAGTGTCTCTGTTCTGTCACGGGCAAGCATATCGCTTACTATCAGCCGACTTATTCTTCTAAATTTCATAACAATAATCTAACCGACTGGAGCTTTTTTTGTTGAAAAATTAAGGCAACGGTGGAGAAATCCCCACCTGAGGGACCTAGCGCTCCTCCACGCCCGTCTACTATGCCCGCCCATATACTCTCGCGTGAACTACTGCGGTTATGACAGATATCTGCGGAGCCAGATCCGCCCGCACTTCCGTCTTGCTGAAGAAGCTGTCTCTGTATCCTGGGCCGCAATACATCATTCGGTAGGGGAAACAAAATAATCCCCGAGCAATAACTTTACTAATAAATAATAATAAATAACTTTTTTCAAGAATTTCTCTTCCGATTTCCGTCACTATATCTGCTAAAAAATATGCTTCCAACCCTGTCACTTAACATAACAAGGAGGTCTGTTCAGGCAGACGGCGGCGCTTACTGTGCGTCCGTGAATGCGGCAACACTGGCCTTAGTGGACGCCGGTATACCGTTGAAGGCCTACGCCTGCGCCTGCACAGCGTCGATGGCCTGGCGGGGAAGCGAACCCGAGCCCCTAGTCGACGTGGGGCACGTGGAAGAAGCGGCCGGCGGGGTTTGTCTCACTGTCTCCAGTTTACCCTCCACTGGTGAGTTATGGTTTTGTTTATATTGAAAATAACTTACCTAGTAGACTATCCAGTTGTCTCAAGTATTGAACCGATATCAAACATTTTTTGTTTAATTCAAAAAGCAGCCATGTATAGTAATAATTGTTTATTTTGGACCGTGATCCATCGATGCTAATTAACAGAAACTTAAGGGCTATTTATGTTAGAAAATAAAAATATATAATAGATACAATAAATGTAAGATTTATCGCCATTTGTTCATGGGTTTCCAATATAGGAGCTACCAAACATACTGACTGATTTACTTTTAATTTTATTATAAGATTGAAGATATCATCACGAACTTTTTGTTATAACTTCAAGCCTACGGCATTGGACGTATTTTTTAGGTAAAAATATGACGAGACTAAATATGACAGACAGCGTCACGGTTTTTTCTACTACACCAGTTCAAAACTGCTAGGCACTAAGCAACGCTCGTCATCTAGGTATTTAACATTTCCCTTTAAACCGGAAATCAGTGATGCTAAAACGTAACTGCTTGGCGATAAATTACTGGTAAGGCAAATAAAACCATCACAGGTCAATTCTGCAAGAGTCCTACTTTAAAAAAAATAAACAATACTTTGTGTACATATATGTATGGAACAATAATATACGTATAATGTTTATCATCATTCATGTCTTACCACTTAAAAACGTATATGGCGTTAAGTTACCCTTTATTGCTTTAGGTAACATTGCACTTCTGGAGCTATCGCATAAGCTTCACATGGACTATTTCGATGTGGTGTTGAGCAGAGCATTGCAAGGCTGCAGAGATATTGAGGTAACACGCTTTAAATAAATACATATTATAATGATCGATAACGAAGGTGAATGGGCCGACTCAAACCGGATAAGTACCACGACGTCACAGAAAATCTTCCGCGTTTCGTCTGGTGATTGAGGTGGCCGGTGGCCTATCCCACTCCCTCAACTTCTTCCCTCTCTCCTCCTCCTCCTCCTAAATGTTTATGGGTGGCGGTAATCGCTTACCATTAGGTAAATCGCCTACTCCATGATAAAAAAAAAACATGAATTTTATAACGCTTCTTTATTATATCAATATCTCTTCCGATTGCGTTTAATGAATTCTTAGTGAATTCATTAATCAGAAAGTCTTTTAATTAATAAATAATAAGAGAGTTTAGTTTAGTTTACGAGTTTTTCGTTAGAAATAATCATATTTCTGCATAATTTACCGTGTATAGCATATATAACGCGTGGAAGTTGAAAAGCATATTCGATTCATTTAATAAAAAATATCCACATCGGATATTTTACTCGTTAAGAAAAAGTAATATTGTATAAATCCGTTGATTGCAAAGAAGGGAACAACTAAATTTTGTTTTTTATTTTGTTTGTACATATACATGTATAGAGTACATTATCGTAGAACTATTTATTATTATTGAAATACTATCTAGGTCATTCTGGATCGTGCTGTGAGGGATCATTTGGCGGAGGGATGGACGAAGCAAGACGTGGTGACCATATGAAACGAAATAAAATTATTTTTGTTAGACATGTGTTTTAATTTAGTTTCTTTATGTCTTATATATTAATATTTATACTTCCTTTCGTGTCACCTTATGCGTTCACAATAAGCCAAATTATACTTAAGTTTTGAGTTTTTTTCTCAAAAAAAAAACGACTATCGCAACCGCACGTTGTCTGTATAAATACTACAATCAAGTGCATTATCTCTCTACAAAATCCGGGAGTGTACAAGGTTGACTGCGATTGTAGTCTTTCATATATTTCGCAAACAAAAAGATCTTGTAAAACCCGAATCACCAAGGGTTTATAGTTTAAGACCAAATATTAAATAGCCCCAACCATAACATCAGGTTTGATTTATTTCGAATTTTAAAATCCTCGCAACAGATTACAGATGCATCCTAAGAATGAGGAATATTTAATTAAATAAAGAAACATTCTAATTTCAATAGAGAAGACGGATTGGGCGTTACCACCTGTATAGATGCCTAAAATTAACAAAAATAAATCGAAGCATACCAACACCGCAAGATTTCAAGATACCATAAGCTCATACTTCATAGATCGGACTAAAATAACTAATTGAAAGTTTTGAGGCTAGCTCGGGTTAATTATTCCATTGAGACGTGAATCAAATTAAATTGTATTTATTCAAATAGGCCTTCACAAACACTTATGAATCGTCATTTTTACATCTCAGTCCGTGAGGAATCTAGCACCCAGAAATGAAAGGCGAGAAACTCAACAGTTGCTCTTGTAAAATACCACATATTTGGTATCATAAAATACCAAATATAGGTTGCCGAGTGCGGCCCTTTCTTCCTCGACCGGTTCAAGTAAGATGTAACAGGGATTGCACTTGGCAAGGCAAGGCAATGTTATTTATTGCCTATTAACACCGTTTGTAGTTGTATTAACACCGTTAAGCTAATTTAATTTATATTATTGGTTTGTTGAATCAGGCATTTTCATAATTATTATGAAAATTGTGACGTCATAACATTCATTCCTTTTTGCTGATTGCCACACTTTCGTAAGTAACAATGGGGGTAAATGAATAAATAGCATGGTAGAATCATTTTTAGCATCAATCTCGAATATACATTTAGTTAAGTCGAAACTGCTCGTTTATAAAGAAAAATAAATAATCTTGGACTATACCATCTTTATTTTGGAACCCATCATGTTAAAAGTATTAAAATTTTGTCGGATTAATACAACACACAGTGTTAATCAATCACTTTAATGAATTACAAATAATAATTATAACTTCAAATAGAAGTGGTAAGCAATAATCTCAAGTAGTCTTGGAAGCTTATTTTTGTATTGCAGTAAGTGTATACTATAAACACGAGCAACCAATTTATTTTTTTACGGACCAAAGACACAGCGCTCTCTGTGAATTCCTATCGTATCCACATGTATAATCTTATTACCATAAGGAATAAGAACGTAACGTGCTAACGTTTTTCTCTCCTTGGGACGTAGCGAGAGATTTTCATTAATTCTCGTTCATCCCACTTCTGAATTGTACGAACCAATACAGAAAACGAGTTAATGATTTCATTCTACTCTTGCACAACCTAATACCTCAGTATTAGTCTCTTATATATAACTTCTGCTGTTGTTGAATGGGCCGGCTCGACCTGGTTAAGTACCACGACCTCACAGAAAATAGGCGTAAAGGGGAAGTATTTGAGCTTCCGTGTTTCGTCCGGTGAGTGAGGTGGCCAGACCCCTCCCTCCCTCTCCTAAAAAATTCCCACCTTTTTAGCTAATAATGTTGCGAATGTCCATGGGCAGCAGTTATCGCTTACTGTGAGTTGAGCTCGCTTGTTTGCTGCCTGTTCGATAAAAAAACGAAGTAATGACTTTTTTTACTTTTATAAATAAAATCACTTGTACAAATAACCTTTCAAATCAGGAACCAAATAAAAATGCACAATAATAATTGTTATTATTTATTATATGGAATTTTAAGTGAGTGGCGCAAGACGGCCACTGTGTAGCTAAACCTAGATAAATACGCGAAACATAACATTCTCTCACAACATATCTCAGAAAGTTGTAGGAACAATTTGTTTTTATAATGAGATCCACACATTAAGCCGTCAAATTTAGCCTTTTGAAGGTTGTTAGAGTTTGTTTCACGTTTATTTCCTCATATACAGTATCTAAGTTTTCATTCGATAATTACAATTAAAAATTTAATCTCACGATGACATCTTGAGTCCAAATTTTAAATTAGATATTCTTTGTGCTTCACATTTAAAATTTATATTTTTAATTTCAAGGCCTTGAGAGAAACTAATTATTGACTGCAATAATTTTAATCGGAATAGTATTTTTGCATTACGTTTTAATTGGATTCATCGGTAAATAAACATTACGGAGCGGAGATTTTAATTATTTTTATTTATTACATAAATTGAGTCAGTATAGTTCTTAACATTTTTCGACCTGTGAGAACAGGTGTTCAGTATTAAACTCTACATAGTCTCAGATGGAGTAAAGACATAACGCAATATGTCATTCGTAATAGTCGTTAAAATAATCAAAGTCATAATAGTCGTTAAAACTTCTGCAAGTATACATTTTTGTAAAAAAAAGGATGTCAATGAAAGCAAGTGAAGAGGTTCTTGTTAATCATTAAAATCCTAAAATATCATGACTTTTTGTCATTGTAAAATTCATATATAATAAAATAAAAACAAGTGTAGTTTTTGTATTGTTACGATAATATATATAATGATAGCTGCACAAAAAATAAAAATCAATCAGCTACCCACTAGATCGCGACAGTGTGCTTGTATTATGACGTGTTTTAAATTCAGGTAAACGTTTTATGTCTTATCGTCATCAATAAGACAGTCACTATAAAGCATATATGTAAATGCGTGTCTGCAAACGCAAACAAAAATTTCTGCTCTGGATAAATTAAAAATACTTTTTACATTACACCTTAATTGTTTAATTTACCCCTCAACCTAAACTTTTTAATCATCGGGCCTTTTTAAAGGCTTACAATCAAAATAAATTTACATATTTATGTACATTTGCCCATTTTGCCTTAAAATATTGAGGCACGCTGTGTGCTTAGGCAAAATTTACTCTATCGATTTCCCCATTGCCGATTGTTGAAATTGGTCCGAAAATGATGTACTTCTTATACACATCAAAAGATATAGTTCATGGGATTTTAGGTAATGGCTAGTATTTCCATTAAGAACTTCCTTTCTTCGAATTTCACAGGAAATATAGTGGAAAGACGAGTATGTTGTGTTGTACGTGCCACTTGGGCACTTGGCCACAAGAACACATGGCCACAGAGTATATCGAATAAAAAAAATGTAAAAATGTTCAAAATAGCTTGCGCTTGCTGTCCACAGATATAAGATGCTCTCTGATCTATAATTGGGTATATATATAATTGGGTATATATGAAATAATTGGGTATATATCGATATATATACCCAATTATTTCACAATAAAATATCTGGCACTACTCCAGGCGGACTCTCCAAATGGTTATGGTTTGAGTGTTAAGTTTTTGCAAAAAATCTTTACAAATGTACGTCGAACATTAATCTCCTTTTAGAAATTTGTAAGTATGATACGTCGTTAGCTGAGGGGCTTAATATCCTTATGATAGTCCTAATATTATCATCGACCTAAATATGGTGTTTTTGAACTTCGGCACGATCTCCTCCAAAAACTCAGTACGTAATAGGATATATACTACGTAAACTTGAAGTAAAAGAACTTAGTGTTGATTTACGAGTATTATATATAAAAATTTATTACTTTAATACATAATATGTAGACCGAAATTGAAGAAACAAACAATTTTTTTGGTTAAACTACAGCGAATTTTTCATTTTCAGAAGTAAAAAAGTTTAGTGTCATATGCAATATTACATATATTTAACTCGTTTCGTTGATTATCTGGCAAACTTAATTGGTCCACCATTATTGCTTCTAACAATAGACGCTTTTTGGCGTCTTGCGTAGAGGGGAGTCTGCACAGAACGGAAATGAAGGCGCAGGGGACGAGTTGAGAGAGGGAACGGGAAGGTGGCAGAGCGGATCCGGGTGGGGTGGGGAGGGGAAAGGGAAGAATTAGGGAAGAGCGGGGCGCAGGCGGCGGTGGACCAGCGAAGTTGCCGCGGCGGCAGCCGCGCGCGCCTCTTACTCTGCTTATACAATATACAATGTCTATGTACATTAGTTTAATAATCAATATATACTGAAACTATTTACAGGGAACGTGAGACACGATCCGCGTTTATTGCACGAGGCGGGCCGGCGTCACGGCGCGCCGGCGCCGGGGCCCGAGGGGGCGGCGGGGGGCGCGGGCGAGCCGGCCGACATCCGCGCCAGCGCCTTGTACAGGGGCGAGTTGACGAAGCGCGGGTAGGAGTCGCGGTGCATCAGCGTGTAGATCTGCAGCTGCGCCTCGTCGAAGGTGTGCGGCGTCGGCTCCACCATGTTGCGGTTCACGGTCTCCCGCACGCGCGAGTCCAGCGCCACCTGTTGGCACCACCCCTCTTTATTAACTCAAATCATTAACATTAACTTAACTCGAGTCTTCAAAACAATTTCAAGATTCAATTAGGTATAACTCTAGATAAAATCTCCAGTGGAACTCCTATCTCAAAGGGTAAAATCAAGGCAGCCGTCTTTCCAGTGAGGAAAGTATGACAATTAACTGATGTCAATACAGCTCGACTAGTTTATTTCAACTATTTTCATAGTATTCTGTCTAACAGTATCCTATCATAGGGTAGTGCTAATAAGATAAATTCAGTATTTATTCTTCAAAAAGGAGCCGTGCGGGCTATTTACAACCTGAGAGGTCGAGATTCCCTGCGACAATATATACTCTGTAACACAGACGGCGCACTCAAAGGAATATTGGAGCGGTGAACTCCCAGAAAACTATAAAAAAACATATAATATTTGTAATTCAAATAAATATTTTTCTATAAAAGTAATCAATATATTAACACAAATCTATTCTCTTTTCAATCATGAATATCCATAAGTATCTACTACTTAAATGCTTATCGTAATTTCATCAACACTTAAAAATTGGTAATTTTGTTGACTGGAGCGCTTAGAACAACGCTCCTATAGACGAAAGTTTAGTACAACGTTCTTATTGAAATATAATGAGAGTAAAAGAGAGAGCATTCGATGCGAGCGGCGCGTGAGACAAAAGATTCGTATGAGAAATTAGGCAAATACAGACCGGCGTTCCTGACTAGCGTGATAAATCATAGATAAGATAAAGTAAATTTTATTGTATATATTCAGTGGGATTGTCGAATGGACATTATTTACAAATAAATGGTAAGCATTTTCATCTACATTTTATTGAACTCCCAATATAATCTTCCACCAGCCGCCTCTGATCGCCACTATTAGATATTAGTTCGTGAGGAAGTTACCACCGGCTCAGAGCTGGGAAATAGATTATTTTTGGTTATGCATTAAAGTCAGCGATCGGGTGGGCTACCTGGTACAGGCAGGCCGAGAAGCACTCGAAGTTGTCGCGCTCCAGGAACCAGTTGAGCAGCTCCTCGGCCACCTCGGGCTGGCGCGACTCCGACGCGTACTCCATCGCGTCCGCGTACAGCGCGTCCTTCTTGCACAGCTCCACGCTCTGCTTCCATCGGTTGTTGCCTGTTTTACGGAAAAGGGTTTGTTGTTAAAAAGATTGAGATTTTTGCAGTAGATTGTTGCCTGTTTTACGGAAAGTTGCCTTGTTGTTAAATAGATTAGAGATTTTTGCAATCGGCTGTTGTCCGTTTTACGGAAAATTACCTTGACGTTAAAAAGATTGAGATTTTTTACAGTGCAATGAACCACACCATAAAGGTTGCAGTTGGTGCGCCAATATTTGATAGCTTTAAGCTCTGGTTTCCTAGCTCACCTGGCAAAATGCCAAAGTATAAATATTTTGAAATTATGCCGATCTGTCACAACACTGTAACTTCGCCCCAGACTCCCGAGAGAGTTTTTGCTATTGCCATCAAATTTATTTTTTGTGAAAATACTTCTTCGTAAAAACACTATTTAAAGGTGTCATTTTTATATTTTAAATATAGGCAAATTTTCTAATATGCTTCTTTTCTAATATCTATCTTAAACATTGTAATTGCATTAATTTTTTAATTCTAGTCAATTATATTTAATATTTTAATTAATTTTTATTAAGACAATAAATATTATTGTTTTAATAAAAATCAATTATAATCAGTTACAATTAAAATATTAATAT
>DWHQ01000880.1:0-12145 GCA_018247955.1 Eurytides marcellus marcellus | reverse complement strand
CCATGGGCGGCGGCACTCCCTTACCATCAGGTGAGCCGCTTGCTCGTTTGCCTCCTAATCACGATAAAAAAAAAAAATTGTCATATTTTAGGTATATGCTTTTAGTCCACTCGATACACAGCATAAATATAAATGACTATTACGAAACCAGAATAATAACGCATTGTGTTATTTCACGATACTCACTTGTATCATATCCGCTACGTGTAAAATCAACGTACACGGCAGTTACGGGCACGAATCGCGTAGTTCAGACTTTCTTCTACTATTATATGAATGGGCAGACGCCCACACGAGTAAATTTATGCTTCACAGAATATGTATTAATACGTACTAACGATCACCTAGTGATACAAATTCGTCCGTAGGAACTTTCTTCGAAGTATTACTCTTCAGTCTTGGAATAAAATAGTTTTTTTGTTGGTGACATTTATGATTAGTCGAATGGCGTGTATCATATTAATAGTATATATGTAAACAATGGACGTGTTCGTTTATCTAATTTAATATATTTATTAAGAGGGATAAAGCAGTCATTCTACACGCATAGCTGTAGTATGCAAGCATAATTGCGCCAAAAATTGCACAAAAAATTTTTGGTCGGCTCTGCACTCTTCACAGAGAAGTATATTTATACGAGTATGAGAGTGTTCAGTTTATTTAAAAAATTGACTGGCTCATTGCGCTGTTATACATTAGTGTATCGATGACAAAAAAACCTACAGAGGGTTTTTTATTCAAGGGGATACACCCAGTCACATTTGTAAATGATTCTTTTTGCCCTATATTGAACATATTTGTATTGTCTTGTAGAGTTTTCTTTAATTTGAAATGTGTAACAAAAACACTTGTGATATACGAAATCCCCAACGACTGTCAGCTTTTCCTATTAGAATATAGTTATCAGATTTTCTCACAAGATAAGCGAGATAATCATATGAACGCTATGTGACTTCAAGTGGTGAATCATTGGCCTGGAATTTAACTGGAAAGATTATTCTAGGGTTTTTAAAAAATAACTTCTTGTGTAGAGAACGGAACGCTTCGAGTTTATTTATTAAAAACTGACCCACGCTTGACCTCGTGCTCGCTTTATATAAACTAGCTTTTTCCAGCGGTTCTCACGTGTTTCGCATTAAAATAGAATATTTAAATTCTTTAAAATTACAAGGCATGTCTTGATTTGTGGGGAGAATTAAGTAATTTTTAATTTAATCATCGACATCAAGGAAAATAAACGTATTCAAGGTTCCGTTTTTAGAAGAATACTTAAATGAAAAGTTTTTTGTTTAGGTCATTTTATTCTGACGTTAGGTGTTATTATAGAATTTTGTATCTCGGAACGAGCGGACCCTTTTGCAGAGTCCGTCTGAGGAGATAGTACAACCATTGCCAGTTATTATTCCGCAAAGTTCTAATGTGCAAGAATTACCGTGTACCGATTTTCTTTCTAGAGGAATAACTAGGCGTATGTATACACTATGTTATCACTGGGTGACAAGCGCAGATCATAATAGAGTTTTGAACTATTAAGTTAGTGCAAATAGTAATTGACTGGGACTGAAAGTCTTATTCTTTAAAATGAATTACTATTTTTCTAAGAAAACTATATAGCATTTTGCTGTCGCTACATAACTCTGTATACTCAAAACATGCCAATAGAGTATAAATAGAGCAATGAACCAAAGAAAAACTGTATTATTTAAATTTGAAATTCATTCCTTATTATATAGTTTGTGAACATCTAATCTAAAATTATCATCAGGGACCGTTCAATTTTGAGAAATAAATTTTGCTAGTGTTGAGAAAATGAAATATTTCACTGTACAATGAAACATTGTTTTAGTGTAATTGACTCATTACCCACCGGTGATCGGCTACATAAAGCCATATGACGTAATCGTTACTTTAAGTTTCGTAAAAATGTTTTAATTTTATTATATTGATTAAAAAAGACACAAAACACACAGTAGCAATTGGTACATTTTTATTTTAAGGGTTAATTTTATATTTTATATAAAAACGCTAAAACTGAAACGGATGGTGGATCTTTGCAAAAATATTTAAGAAAATTATAAATTTAAATAGCTTTTATCGTAATCTAAATGCACGAATCCTATTTAATACTGTGGTTGCGTATTTTGTACCTTTAGTAAGTGAATCATTTATGAGTGTTATGATTGCGCCAGCCACACCTGAAGTCAATAGAGTATTTCAATTTGTGGTATATAATTATGGCAATGAAAGAGAAAGAGTCAGTCTCTATAAATAGTTCAAAGCGATTACGGTCCTAGATGTAGGGCAATATCCGAAAATTGTTTATATTTCTAAATTAAATATTATATAAAAAGAGCTTATTAATTTAGCGACGATTGTATAAATGAATCTTGTTAACATTGTTTCAAAATATATAGCTTAAAAGCTTACTACAGCCTAAATGCAGTTTATCCTGTTGGGAGAGTTTACTCGGTTGACTCCTTCGAGCTTCTTTCACAAATAATACTTAATTTAAAAGTAAAATAATAGAAATTCCACTGAAAGAAAACGTTATTAATATATTATGTAGATGATTTTGTTGTCCTGTTCGCCCATGTAGTGGTACTTGAATTTGAATCATGATCAAAATTGAAATTTCTATGCTTTGAACATTTTTTTCTAATAACATTCTGTTTCGATGTTTCTGATTGATTACACTTAATTTCGTCAAAAGCTGCCGAACAAAAACAAACAAAAATCGATTTATAAATAGTAACTAAACTTGAGTGGAAGAGACGCTTTACGATAGCCGTCGTAAATAACTATGTTATCTAACTCTGTAGTAAACATCAAACTTGGGCCAATTTATTGAGAAGACAAATAACGGGAATGAATCGTAATGACTTGCTGCGTCGATCGTAAATTCATAGCATTGTAAGCGTTGAACTGAGTAACAATGCCCCGTGCCGCCGTAATCGGTCACCGGTGCGGCTTTTGTTTATGAAAGCTCTATCCAAACACACCGTTTACTCAAGTTTTGTTGCACCTAATCCTCGCGCCAGTAAACGACAGTTTAATGTTGAACATTGACAAATTATTTAGATTTACATCGTTTCATTGGATGTTCTATGACGTCATCCAAATGGTTGAAGATTATTTCGATTTTGATATGTTTTGACATATGCCTGTAGTAGCTGGTATAGTTAGTAGTACTCCATCATTTAGTTTCAGCACTTGCAAAAATATGCATCTTCATCTTTATATTATGATACAGTTTCTGTTACAATATCAGTCTAATCATTAAAACGCTTGAATCAACTTCTGTAATATCGCCGAAGTTACGACAAAGATTATGAGGAATACAACATCAGCGAATCTAATTCGAATCCTGAAATAATTTGGTTATAGCTAATGCTTATCTTTAAACAGGTTTTTAATGTTAAAAGATTTTACATGACAATTTAATTTTTTTATAAAATGTATTAACCGACTTCATTTAAATGTTACTTGCGATATAACGTTTACAACAAAAATATGCATAATTAGGGAGAACTCAAGAACTTCTCGTCAAATCTCGCTTAAATTTATATGGGACCACACGACCAGCACCAGCTTTCAAATATAATGAGAACCTCCTCCTTTTTTTAAATCTGTTAAAAATAACAATCAGATTCTGATATGATGATGTAGGTTTGTCATTAAAATTACAATATAAGATGGCTATTTTGTGGCTATTTTCGAATAGGTGTAAAATTACAACGGAACTGTTCAAGTAGTTTATATTGGTCCCACGTTAGGCGCCAATATAAACTGTTCAAGGAGTTATATTTTCAAACTCCTTAAAAAAGTCACGAGTTACATATAATACAGACAGATAATTTGCTTTGCTAAGTGGTAGGAATCTATTGCAGAGTCTGCCTGTACCTGTACTGGCGATGTCAGTTATTCTACCGCCATATAGAAATATGTAAGCACTGCTGAGTTCCGGTAAACGGGCAATATTGTCACTGCACTGTACCGGGCATAGACATACCAGGTCCCTCATCTTAGGTCAACAAGTACAGTGCATAGACAAGCAGGTTTGAATCCGTGCAATTCAAAATATTATGTCTCACGTTGTGTGACTGAAAGTAAGCGATACACTGGCAAGTGTATCGCCTACTTTCTGACGTACGACTTTTTCGTCTCGTCGTACTAACTAGTATATCTAGTTCAACCAACTAGGGGGATAAAGCAAACTGAATCCGTAGATCATTCCAATATCAGATGCATATTGCATTGATCTCTTTCTCTTTACGGCATGAATTCGCAAGAGTAAACTGCGAGTTCGTGGCCTCCTACTGCTTTTCAATGGTGTTTATTCATCTTGTTTTCTATTATCATTCGGTGGAAAGCTTCTTTTCACGAACGGCGAAATGTTCACCCGGACCGCACATTATCCGGGCGCCCCTCGCCGAAATAGGGGAGACGGTTCGTTGACCTCTCCCGATTCTGGCGGTGAGGAGTTACGCCAAAAGGAGCGGACGACATTAGCCCGCGTTCAAAGTGCGGGGTAAACGACACCACGCCACGTGGATACGACAGAAGTTTCCCAATACGTATGTGACACTCGAATAGGAAGAAGGAAAAGTATCTATGGAATCGGATTGTATTCTCTCACAGATCTTTCGATGTTCGGTAGCGTTACATAGATATTTAGGTAGTTTGCTAGATATGATAGTGTGGACGTATTAAAAGGGTTCGCTTCTTGGACAGGAAATTTGTTATAAGTTATAGCATTACATGGTATTGTAGAGTACAAATTTTCTTTCCTCGTTTAGGAACAGTAGCACAGAAAGCTCATTTTAAATATGATAATTCTTACAAATTAATTAAATAACATTAATAACAGTCCTTATTTTTCATATTGTTAAAAGAAAATATTTCTTAAATCATAAATGTTGAAGATTACTAAAGACAGTGTCTCAATATGTTAAAAAATTATTGAATTACGCTAGAATCCCGAACACGGATGGCCCACTAGTTCATTATAAAACAAATTGGCGCATTTTTCTTTGGTCTATGGAGCTTTCGAGAAATCCTTTCTTTATTCATCTCTATGTAATTTTCGTTATCCTACATCCACATTCATAAGTTGTACCTAAACATTTCTTTGTGAGTAAGTCTAAAGTAGTGCTGTTTGTCTTTTTTGTTTGTTTTATAAAACTGAGTCACTAGCTCAGATCAATGACTTTAATTCTCAGTATTTGCGGCTTTCAAACAAACAAACATTGTGACGTAAATTCTTTTTCCCTATATATATCCCTAAGTGACATTAGTAAATTTGTTCTCTGAACTGGTGTTTCCGACACATTTGTGAAGCGGAAGCGTAAATTGTATCATAAAAAATATCTTTCTTTTTCTATCCATCAAAATACCAACATGACTATCAACTGATTGACTCATTAAACTTTTTTAGCGTAACGAATGAATCATTTTTAATCTAAAGAAAATGGTGAAGGAAACGATCGCGAGGAAACATGAATATATTAGAAATAATTAAAAATATACACGTGAATTGTCTTAATGTCAGTAATGGACTGTGCTATAACATGCTCTGTACCATCTGCAAAGCATTGGGATGATATAGGGTGCATTTACCTTAAAATCGCTATAGAACTTTTTAGGATAATTGTGATAACTGAATTGTGACGACTGAATACAAACGAGAAACGAGACGTCAGCACCAAACGCACAAGGAAAATCTCTTAGTAAATAATAGTCGTAACGCCATGTTTCAGGCGCCTTGCCAAGTCAAGTTTAACCATGAAGACGTCCGAAACCAATAGGGGCGTAATAGCCCGCTAAAATATTCGTTTGTGTTTATTTGGCATCTGTATTTCACGGTTTGGTGTTTTTGTTCAATTGAGTGTACAATGTGATGATATAAGAAAGTAGTTAGGTTTTAATTAATATTTACCATTGTGTCAACGTAGAGTAATTTCAATACAGTATATTTTATTCATTATAATATATTTATTCCCAAAGATGTGAAAAAATCCTAAAATCTGTAAAACCTTATACAGTTGAAGTATATAAGTAACTAAGGAGTATGTATATGAGTAAGTAATGAGGATATCCGTAGAATCCGAACGAAAGTTACCGAAATAGCTCAATGAATTGCAAACATTAAGTGGCAATGGGCGGCACACTGCTCGTAGAACTGATGGCCCTTAGGGGCGGTAAGGTTCTTGAGTGGCGACCATGTTCTGGAAAGCAAAGTGTTGGCAGGCCTCCCACAAGGTGGACCGACGAATGTGAACGGATGGAAGTCGCTGGATGAGAATAGCACAAAACCGACAGTCGTGGAAATCCTTGGAGAAGGCCTTTCCAGCAGTGGGCGTCTTTTGACTGATGATGATGCTGAATTTTTTAACTTAACTATTTAGTTATGTCATCATGATATAGGTAAACAGTTAAATACAATCATTTTCATCAAAGGTATTTTTTTAATTTAGAAGAAGTATATTCACATAAAAATAGGGCCATTTGTTATCGTCAATATAGTATATAGCAAGTATTACGTTCGTGTAAGATATGAATATCTTTTAAGTGTGGGTAAATAGCTTTTATCTAAGGCGCTGTTCACTCCTTTAGTTAGTTTCTTTGTAAGAAGTCTTGTGGCAGACAACTTTGTGATCCCAGAAGGAACAATGTGACTTGTGCACGACGGTGACACAGTAACGCCTTCTGCTCTGTTAAGTCTAGGAACCCTGTCCGACAAGAATCACGATGCGATGTAAAGTCCCACGAGTTGGTCTGGATACACAACCTAGTAAAACGATTATGTCAGCAAATTCTATAATAATCAATCAATATAGAATCGCAATCAATATAGAAGCTCAATCAAAGAATTTTAGTAGTCGAAGTTGCGTTTAGTCGCAATTATATGCTCAAATGGTCACGTTCGATCACGATTGGTAGATGATATTGAAAATCGGCAAAGCAGACGAGAATGTCATGTGTACGTTGCGAGACGTGAAATGAGCTAGTCATTTAGCTAACTAACTAAGCTAGTAAATTAACCACCTGCTATTACACCACTGCTTTCCTTGCAAGGTAGTCGTACACTAGTTAGCTCTTTATTAAAAAATCGCTTGATAATTGACTGTCCTTGAGGCGCTATATCAATTGGAATAATGGGAATCGTCCTGGAAAGACGTCCTGTAAGTGGTGGGAATTACCCGTGCTTGTAGACTGGACGGTATTATAGAGGCTTTTTGCTTCTAACAATCGTTAAAACCCGGCGAGCGCTGTTTGTCCCCAAAGCGGGTCTCGCTCGCTTAAGCCGCTCGAAGCGGTACTTAACAGTTTTTCAATACCGATTAACTTTTTAGCGTGCGCGTTCCCTCTACACAATTTGCGATCGCATCGGTGGTTTGTATTTGGGGGTAGCTTATTCAACATAAGCTACCCTCAAATACAAAACCCTTAAATTTCTTTCAAGTTCACACTTGCATCGAATCAATCAGGATCTAAACTGTCTCTCTGACGTTGGAACAGAATAAAGACATTAATCACGTGTTTTTCGCTTTTAAATTTAATTAATGAATTTATTATTAAATTTTTAGATGATCTTTAATAGAAAGTGTTTACGTTTGTAAAGTGCATTGCGCTTAATTCCAGTGTAGCCGTTACGTCATTGTTTGGTAATCGACTATCATACGACCGATAGGGGTATCCATGGCCTTATCTATTTTATAATAAGCAGTCATTATTATCATATTGTTAAAATTGTATTTTTGTTCTTGCAACTGTTTTCTTTTATACAATATGTAGTGATTCGAAACTAGGAACCAGGTTGTAAAAAACGTCTATTTTGTTCGCTAAACTAAGTTAATTAGGATCTACTAATTACATAAATAATTACATACTATTTAAGGGAAGCACAGCTATAGAACAAATTGCTAAATCACGTTGATTGTAATTGCATAATTACACAAAAAACAAAGCTTAAGTAACATTTGGCAAAAACACCTCAAATGTCGTTTTTTTTTAAATTTTTATTGTTATTTTTTCATTTTCAATCATTTGCAATCTATCTATATTTTTTATCTTTAAGTAACAACAAAGAAATGCGATTGTGGTAGTCTAGTATTTCTTAACCGCGGATTCCTACACGTACACCTAGCCTATGTTACTTTTCGCAGCCTATAGTAGTACTATGACTACAAAAAAACTTATCGATCAGTTGCTCTGTTGCTTCGTAGAAGAAGGACAAACTAACACTTTCGTATTTATATTATTGGTAAGGATGTTTGTCAAACCGTCTACCATTGTTGCTTCACACTTCAGTGCTCGCCTCATTGATATTTTTTTCCAGAAACAGGAAATCTGTGTATATTTGGATTTTTTGTTTGCTACCTGCTACGTATTTTTGCTATTATTTGCCTCACAATAGACCCACTTGTCACAGTATCTTATGTTCAGGCTTTTTTAAACTGTAGTATTGTAAGGAATGCTTATCAGAATGTCAAACCGCTCAGTAACTTACTCAACTTTACCGGTGCTAGAGCCACGCAGCTGCTCCCGCTGCTGATTGGGCTGGTTCGAACCGGATAAGTACCACGACCTCACAGAAAATCGGCGTAAAGTGGAAGTGTTTTCTCTCCCGCGTTTCGTCCGTAGAGCGAGGTGGCAAGTCGCCCATCCCGTCTCCTCTCTCCTCCTCAATCTTTCTCACTTCTCCTCCCACCGTATTTCAAAAATTGCCTCCCTTAAAGGCTGGCAACGCATTTGCAAGTTCTGTAATGTTGCAAATGTCCATAGACGGCGGTGATCGCTTACCATCAGGGGAGTCGCTTACTCGTTTGTCAGCCTACTTCATAAAAAAAACTTTATACGTAACTCAGCGGCCCGAGAGTTACAATTAAATCCATTTCTGTTCACATGAACTGTCTCATTCGACTTATACAAGCGATAGGCGGACTTGTATATTGTATTTGATGAAACAAACTACAAAACCTCATGTTAGGCGGTGTAGAATACAATTCTAACGGCCAGGACTCTATGTAAGTGGTAGCGCTCTTACAGATTCCGCCTGGAATGGTACCACTACATTGCCAGTTATTCTACCGCCAAGCATTAACGTGTAAGCTTTAATGAGTTCTGGTTAGAAGGGCAATGTTGCTAGTGTAATATGGAGATAGACCATTTTATATCTCTGGGTGATAAGCGCACCAAAGAGCCGATCAGGTTTTCGTTAGTGCAGTTTATAATTATTTGTTGAACTTTGTTTGTGGTGCACGTCTCGCTCGTCTCTTCATTTTATATTTTGAAAACATGAAAGAGGGTGGCTCTTTATTATTCTCTTATTAATTTGTACAACATTTGGTTAATTAATAAGTGTGTGTAAATCTACGAATCATTTCTTGCCTATATACTGTTTTCCAAACGGACAATCTTAAATAGTTTCATAACCTTAAATTTTGCACTATTTTGTACGGAAGAGGCTTTAATGTTTCAAAAAGTGTGAGCATAGCTTATTAGCATTAAATACTTGTCTTGACTGCTGAGTCTCATTTGCAGTCTCTGACAGGGGAGTTGCCATACCATTATCTTTTAGTCTGTCATTGTATTCTGGTTTATAGTACCGCGTGGCAGTGTACTGTTATGGACAGTTTTGTTGTTTTACTATCAGTCGCTCAATTTGTTCATCTCATTACTAAATTTGATGAAATAATAACTTTGACTGAACAAAGATAATACATACCTCCGTACGCAATGAAACACTGTATGAACTCTTACTTAGCATAATAGTGCTTGTATTAATGTAGTGTACTTATTCTACCTTTAATACTATGTATATGTATAATAGCCGTTGTAGCTCAGTTTCCCGGCGCTCGCTTTTACTTCAGTATACTCCTGAATTCAAATCCCGGTGCCGACACCAACTAATTTGTTAATTTATAATTAACAATTTTAAGTGCTGATTTACCACGTGCTCGACGGTGAAGGAAAACATCGAAAACCTGCCTATTTAAGAAATAATAAAAAATTCTTAAATAGGTGAAGTCTGCCAATCCGCAGTGGGGCCGCGTGGCGGTCTGTGCCCTTTAACCCTCTGTATAGACGAGGCCTGTGCCCAGCAGTGGGACATATATAGGCTGTTACTTTACTTTTTTTCCTTTCATATGTACAATACGTAGTATAAAAGAAGAATAAGATAAGTACTCTATATTTATACAAGCTCTATTTTAGTAGTCTACCCCGATTGTATACATAAATAGTAACAAACTGTTCTTTATGGGAGCCATAACAAAAGAAAAATCACGTCGCACCAGTCGGCAAATAAAAGGGAATTCTCTAGTCTGTAATATATTATACATGATGAATAAAAACGAAATCCTAAAGACGCCATGATGTCCCGCTAGCATACTGTATAATATTCCAGGCGTTGCTCTTATACTGGTAATAGAACCATTTCAATAACTCGCTTTCCTATCTATCTGTTATTTACAACGAATTAATTCATTCATATTGTAAATCAACTTTTTCCTGAGAATGGAACTTAACACTGTTAATTGGTACTCTAAGAATTAACCTTACACACAGGGTCTCTTTTAACATACAGGCTAACATACAGGGTCTCGTTTAAGATCTCTTTTAATTTTTACTAATTTAATAAATATAATGTAAAGCTGTATTTGTTAATCTGCTTTTCACCCAGCAACAGGGAAAAGGTTCCAAATTATTTTTGGCATAGACGTCATAGGTTTTATTTCGGATAAATTTAAAACAAAAACGGGAAAATGGCAAAATTCATGGGGGTGAAGCCGCAGGCAAGATCTAATAATAAATTGTACTCAAAAGCTTCCCCTCGTCAGGGTTTAAAATGTAATTTCATTAATTAATCGGTCTAAGCGAATATTCACTTTCACATTGTTTCTAATTAAATATTTAAATATATCTAACAGCAATACTAATATTCCTGGAAATAGGAAAAATAAGATAGAAGTAATAATCTCTCTCTGTAGATTACAGTGCGTTGGAATTTTTCTATAGTTAAACGTAAGCAATTGCATAGTTTAAAAATGAATTATCGTTCTAGAAACGTTTATAATAACTTGCTCAGGTGTAGATTGTTATGATGTTTAGACTCGTGCACCGTTTGACCATTTTGTGTTTCTCTACGACCCATCTGGTGTTTGTGTACCATTACACGAGCCATCGTATTGGATTTCCACTATCGTGGAAGTTGGAATGAGAGAATGTAACGAGTGGTTTGTATAGCGATATCTGTTAACATAGTATTGTGTACTTGAAATAATATTTGTATTGTTGTTCTATATTATTTTAGCTACCCAATGTACCTTTATATTGAGAAGAAAATAAAGAAAGAAATCTTTATATTTATGCTGTGCATTAGCAAAAGTTTAAGTGTTAACATAGGTATATCTATTACTCTAAGAAAGTAAGCATTTTGCTGAAAGCAAATTGGTCATACTAAATAAAAGTAGTTTTCTCCTTTTCAAAATCTTAACAGTAACATTGAACCGACTTTAGTGCGTTTAATTTTGTTTTGAATTTTCGAGATTTTCGATACGTTTCAGCATCATTTCATCTTTTATTTGGTTTGTAGTAGTGTGGTTTTGTTTTTCATGTTTCTACTGCTGTGCAAGTAGACTCTGTAAAAGTGTCCTGCCTATTATTGTGTACTACAGTTCAAGCTACTATTCTTATCTTATATTGACTGACGTTGATGCTTTTAGCCTATGCGGCTCTATAAAGCTTAATCGGATTACTAAATCGGATCACCTTCATCGGATCACACTATTCTTATATACAACCATTACTGTCTTCCGGTTTTAATGGCAGTACTTCCAGAAAAAATATTGGGTATAGAGATAAACTATTTATATCTTGGTGGTGAGCGCAGCGCAGTGGCCGTTTTTACAGGTTAGCGTGTTGCGTATCGTCAGTCTCTACTTGTCCACCTCGACATTTGTACATCAAAAGAAAACTGACATTACAGACAAAGACAAATGATAATATACTTATAAGCCCTGCCGCCTATCATGTTTACGGTTATGGTACGGTTATGGTATTATTATTAATAATAATAATAATGTCATCCCGACCGATTCCGGCCACGGCGGCCAATCTACAAGAGATCAGCCAACTGCGCAGG
>DWHQ01000879.1:0-12148 GCA_018247955.1 Eurytides marcellus marcellus | reverse complement strand
CTATAATATATCCTGCGCAGTTGGCTGATCTCTTGTAGATTGGCCGCCGTGGCCGGAATCGGTCAGGATGACATTATGTAACTGTAAAAATAAAGATGTGTCAATTATTTTACTATAAACATGTTACAGAACTTATGACCCGACTAAGTATATTTATCGAATTGGCGTATCAGATATACTTATTTAAAATCTGACATACATACATTACAACATGCTAAATGTCAGCTTTTTAGCATACTTGAATAACGCCTGTTCATAAATTTTCTTTTTGCCTTTTTATTGCTTCTTTAGCCTCTTCATCCGATTTTAATATTGCGAATACTGAAATTTAATAAATAGTAAATACAACCTATGCTTTTCAGAAAATTCTAGCGTATTTATCATCGAAATAGATTTCATATCACGGTAAAATTTCAAAAATGCATATTCATATGTTACGTACAAATAAATAATCTTTATTTACTTCTTTACCTTGCAATTTCAGTAATTATGAAAAATATCTGTTCTAACTTAACGAAAAATACTGTTAAGTTTAATAAAGTATAACAGACAATTAATTTATAAAGTCAAAACAATTGACCTGATTAGGAGAAACCATTCAAGCATTCATTTGTTTTTAATGAAATTAAAGAAAAAGAAGAAATGTGATGAAAAGAAATGTATTAAACAATGTGTTGAGACAGAGTACAGGGGAAGTCCGAAAGACTAAATAAGGCCAAGTAAAACTCCATAGATTTCATGGGATAAGGGATTTATGCACCTAGAGGCCTTGCTAGAACAATCAGCGTAAGCGGTGTCGAATGTTCTGGTAAATGCTTTCGCACAAGACATACAGGCACATCGTGGGAGTTTTAGTTAGGGCAAGTCCGATATAACGTGTAGGCATTTCCTCTAAGAAAATAATAAAAATAACTGATATTCATTCGAATAGTGTAGGAAAAGCAAACTATTTTTTTCTAACAAAGTGTCCAACGATATTATTAAAATAATTGTATTTTTGTTATACTTCGTTCTGTATCCTGTGTCTTGTATTCAATTTGTTTTTATTATTGCATTTGTCTTGTGTAACTAACGAGAACAGAACTGATATTTCACTGTACTTTCTGCAATTTTATATATCCATGATCGTGGAAGCTTATTTTGTTGAATGTTAAATTCAATGTAATATATAACATAAATGATAAACGGGTCTGTCCCGCCAAAAATGAGGACATGCAAGGAAGTCAAGTAATAAATAATATCAAAGTTTTAAATAATTGTAATGCGCTTCATTAAAGGATTGTAAGAGCGTTGATAAGCGAGTTTTGTTGTTAATTAGAAGAGAAACTCGACGACGCAAATAACCTATTTAAGGGGCTAATTACTTTACACTTTTTACTTTTAAATTAAGATTTAACAATACCTAATGTAATTAAATTGTTGTGTAATGTAATTAAATTAATTTGTATTTTCAGTATACCATGAGCTAAAGCAATTCTTTGTAAGACTTAATTCAAAATAACATGTAGGTTTAATTTTTTTTTTAGGATATAAGGTGACGTGATGAACAAGCAATAAACTATATATTTAAATAACAATATATATTTACACTAATCGAAATGGGAAGCTTATTTTAGGTTTTAGTAGGGTTGGAAAAGGAAGGAGGTGAGGGGATGGGTCTCCAACCTCACTCACCGGACGAAACGCGGAAGCGCAAACACTTCCACTTTACGCCGATTTTTTTGGAAGTCGTGGTACTTATCCGGTTCGAGTCGGCCCATACAGCAGCGGGAGCAGCTGCGTGGCTCTACCGCCGTAAAATTCCCGTATCAAGGGCAAAGTTTGAGTTATTCGTGTTGTCATCATCTCCTAAAAATTTTATAAGTAGAGATCATTATTGCCCTTACGATATAGATACAATATTATGATTTTAGTGTGGGAGGGGAACATAATTATGAAAATTAAAAGCGTGTACGGAAATTTAACACAATGTAAAACTAGATCATATATTATTATTATTTGGTTGGCACTGACGGCACAAACATGATAATGACGGGCGTTGTGTTAACACAAATTATATATGTATTGATTTGACTTGTATTGATTATGTATATCAAAACGTCCCGAATTTATTTGAAATGTTTCTATATTATAAATGTTTTTATTCAAATCAAATGTTAACTTTTTAACCATAATAAAATTATAGAAAACGTAACATAAAAATATTTATTTAATTTACTTAATCATAAGTGATTCAAACCCGCTTGACACGAATAGACCGATCATAGGCATATCCAATAATCGTATTATAATTTACTGAATTCCAAATGCATGGGTAACGTACCACCATTATTTTACTATTAAACGGCAGGCAAAATATTGCCATATATTATAAAAACCAAAAGACGGCTTATTCTTTCACACAATGTCTTAGTAAATTTTACAAGCTTAATAAAACTAAACTTAGCCTGGATTACTTTGCTGGATAGCTTATGTGGCTTTTATCAGAAAAAAAATATAAAACACTGGTTCTGTTGCTTTAGAGAAATAAATATTGAAATATAAAATATTCCACGAAAGAAACTGTTAATAAAATAAACGATATAGAGCGAGGATTTCGTGCAGGTATGAGTACTATGTGATCAGTTCATGAAAGAACATTATAATAATTGTAAATGAATTAGAAACATAGTGTTCTTATGGGAAGGATATTTAAAAATACTCTGTGACTTTTCACCATTTCACTTCCTTACCCCCTTAAAATATATATTCATTTTAATGTGTCTTTTTAATAGATTATTACCGAACGAATATGTCGACCATCAAAAACTACATCACAGCCTAGCAAAGATAAGGAGAAAAGTAAAAGATTTAGCTGTTTTGAAGATGAAAAAAAATCACTTGTTATTAGTACATAATTTATATACATGTATAGCTTTAGTTTTTCTAACAAAACTGTATAAAACCCGCTTAGCGAATGCAATAAAGGCGAGTTTTCTTGTTAAACTATGCGGGTGCACCTAAGTTGTTAACGCGAACTTTTATTTCAATGCTTATCGGCTAAATTAAATATCTGTTTTAATATTTTATTACATTTAACCTCCTTGGTTGTTTAGGAAAACGTCATTATGTACCAACCTAGAGTCGAAACTCTCGTCATAAAGCTCTAGATGTAAATACCATTAAGATGGGCTGTCTGAGTGAGGTTTTTATCTTATAACTAAGCTCTTCCAAAAAGGTATTGCAGACAACCGAATATATTTAATGTATTACTGCAAAGCCCTCTTACCAACGACCTGACAACAAAGCTTACGTTCTCATACGTTAGCTTCACATTACGGTTGGCCCACTGGTTAAAACGGATGATGTATTGACACGTATTAATGACCTTAGTAACAATCAAAGTCACGGCAGTTTTGTTTGCTCCCCTATTCGGCTACAATTTATCCCTATAGTCGATTATACCTTTGTACATATATTTATAGATATACAATACTATACTAGGTATACAAAAAATAATTGAGATATTAAGAAAGCCTTTGAGAGGCCTTAACGAAGAGTTATCTCAAACTAAACTAAACAACTGTTTCGATTTTTGACAGAGAGACAGAAAATTTTTTGCAAAAAAATAAGTAAGAAACATGAAGAAATTAAGACTTAAATATATTTTATAAAAAGTCAACACTTATATATACACTTACATATAATAATAATAAAATATACAAATATAATAAAACGAAGCGATACGTTACACGACTGAAGAGAGGTCAGACCTCATAGTGGTGTATATTCCAAGCCACCACTAGATGGCGTCGACAAGTAGCAGGAACCGACGTTTCACATGCCCATCCGAAGCTTTACTTACTTTTCAGGTAATTTGCTGATCAGCCCGTAATGCTCTGACCCAACCAAGAAACAACAAAACAAAGTTATTTCCAAGTCATTGAACCTCATAATATAATGTTCTTCCGACCGATGACGGCCACGGCGGCCGATCTACAAGAGATCAGCCAAGTGCGCAAGATATATTATAGTGCACAAGCGCTTACGCCGACACAAGTGCACTCACTCTTCCTTTACTCTCATAGCCCAATAGGACGGATGAGGATGACGACCGGAGAGAGATCAGGCGTAGAGGCGGTGACATTAAACCGACCTCTTAATAACGACTTCTCCAACCCACCGCTAGATGGCGTTAACACGAAGCCGGGACCGACTTTTTAGATGCCCATCCGACGCATAGATCATCTTACTTTTCAGGCAATCGGGTGATCAACCCGTAATGCCCTAACCCAACTAACAATCAATAACACAAAGTCATTGCCCTCCACGGGATTCGAACACACGACCTCCTATTCCGATTTTGTCAGGCGCGGGCCTATACCACTAGGCCACGGAGGCAGTTAGAATCGATCCTATGATTTGTAAAGTACCAGGTATATGTACATCTATATAAATATTTGTCTGTGACAACGACACAAGACACATATGCCACACAAACATACTAAGTCTTACATAAGTAAAATTCACGGAACAAGTGCTTAAACGAGGCATTACTTGGAGGATATCTTCAGACAAGAAGATATTATTCCAAAGTAGTGTAGCCTGAATGCTAAAGGAGTTACTGAAGACACTATTTTTAAATAAAAAGATGAGCGAAGATATCTTTCGTTATTTAAAGAGAGATACTGATAAGTATTTATTAGTAAACTTCAAGTATAATTTTTCCATTTAGTGTTTGAACTGACTAAGAAGCTCTAAGCTCTGTAGATGTCTACATCAGGGATATAACTCTATGTTCAGTAATTTTTCTGCCCATCTAGCAGAATTATCTAATGCTTTCATATTACTACTTTGCGATAGTATAAGGGCTATTCCATGGTAAAACACTAGGCGGCTCCTGCCTGAAAGTTTTTAACCACGATACTATGATTCACGATTTTATACCATCTGAATCAACTGAAACTATACAAAGCCACATGATTCACTCTAAAGAAGGACGTTCCAATTCCTAGAATCAGTGGTATTCTATATTTTGTATGACTTAATTCAATGTGAATGACCGAGTTATTCACATGGACAGTAAAGCGCGTTAAATCGTCAAACGAAGATAACGAAAACGGCGATGAAAAGACAAAAAAATATTGTCCAACACAAGGAGTTGGGATAAACGATAACAACAGATTATTGTTCAATAAATTTCTTAAATTGTGTTGTTTCCATTCACACATATTTAAGGAAAGAGGAGATAAATACTAGACGATAAATTGCCTTGCTTTTTGACTAACTAACAGGTTAAGCATAGTTTTAGTCATTGGCTATAGATATCGTATTTCATAAAATAAATTTTGTTTTTTTTAATAATCGGACGGATCTTTTTCTATTTCAATATTTGACGCCCGTATGATGTTGGATCTAATAAATAAATTAAAAAAAGATTATTCATTAAAAAACATTTACAATAGTTGGTTATATAGAACATTTTATTATATAGCACTTAGCGGCAATACGTCTGCTTTCAAATTGTATGTGTGGATGGATTATTTCAATGCAAAAGTGTAATATTTGTAAAGCAATTTATACAACAAGTTGATTGTTAATTAGTAGACAAACTTCGCTCGCGCAGCTCAACTTTTTAAGCTGATACCTAATCACTCTTTAAATGAAAAAGTTATTTTAATATTCCGTACATTATAAGTATTTAGCTAAACAGAAATATTTTTCACTAAATTGATAACTTTTGTAACTTTTATAGATTATTACTTACAACCCATTATTGTTCTGGAAAGCAAACACGAAACTATCAATTTATATTCAGGTATTATTTTTTTAACCGGAACTAAAGCTAATGTGATTTTAGTCAGGTGAAACGATTTTTTTTTCTGTGTATATAATTGAAAAAAAAAACTGATTCGTTCAATTAAATTAAAATATATTTGCATACACGGTGTATTAGCTTTATGTTGTTTTAACCTAGATTAAAATCCGCACTAAATCTTTTCTCAACATTGTATAATATTCTCTAAAAATCTGGTTGAAGTAACCCTTACCATATTTCTAAAGTTTTTAATAAAAACGTTTGAAAAATAACACTATTCAATGAAAGCTGCCAGCAAACATTGTTGGTAAAAAGAAGATATAAAACAGTTTAGATTCAATTAATAACTTACAGTAGTATCTCTAATAAAGTAGTATCCCCTGGAGCCAAGGCGAAAATGTATTTAAAAATTTCAGCGTTATTAAGCTTGTAAGGCTTTTTCGCGGAAATTCTATTTCTGCAATCGTCTTTCTATCTATCTGTGAGATTTTCGTACTGTATCGTTTAGAAAAAATATTTTAGCTTATCACTGGAGCTTATCTTGGTGGTTTCGGTCTGGACTATGCCTAAACAAATAATGTTAGATAACATCGTTCATGAAAGTTTAAAGGAAAAAAAGTAGTTGAAGTTAAAAGGAAGAAAAATATAAAAAGGTGAATAAAAGTTCTTTCCTGATAAATCCGTGTAAAATTGTTTATGAAAACAATATATTAAATACTAGATTTTTTATACTGTATACAAAGGAAATATTTTGTGGATCAAATAGTGTTAAGATTAGTGATAACCGATTTTCATTTGTGCCGTAAGAAGTTAGTGATTACAGATAATAACTAACAATTTTCTAGTAATAGGACTCTGTTGCTCCTTCGACTGAGTCATCATTAAGGCATTACTGGTTATTCAGCCAACTGCTATTACTATGCTCCGTTTTGTAGGACAATGTTGCCAGCTTAATTACTTAACATAGGGATGATCTTTGGGGGATGAGCGTAGATTTAAGCTGTTTAAAGCTCATACAACGTGATATACGTTAGAAATAGTTGCAAAGTTATTGGTTCCGGCGGTGCGGGTCATGGGTTCGATTCCCAACCGGGACAAATATTTATACGAACTACAGATGATTGTTCCGGATCTAAACGGTTCTGTGTAAAATTTGTGTATAAAACGCACTGTGTCATACACAAAATATTTCTGTCTCAAAATAAGTATAAATAGGCATAAAATATATTTAATAGCGTTTTTTTATAGAAAAAAAAATTAAGTACTCTCTAGTACTAGGCTCTATACTAAGCTAAGCGCCACACTTGTTCACAAAAATATAGTGCCAGAGAGGTACATGACTTAAAAAACTACATACTCAACAACTGCTTTTTATAAAAGCAAAGAAGTACAAATTTATAACTACACGAATGAGCTACATAGAAAGTATTGTATAATGGAGTTTTGTCTATCAAAAAATGTTTGAAAGTTATCGATTTTATATTAAAGGTGAACGCACACTTATCCAAGCCGAATGCGTCGAACGAGTGGAACGGGACGAATTTTAGAATTCTGTATATGAAATCTGATGAAACTTCGCACATTTCCCCGCGTCGAATCTTCGGATGATTTTTGACGACGACGTTCACCTTAAAGGCGAACACACATCTATCCGAGCCGAACACGTCGAACGATTCAAAGCCAAAAACTCTCGTACATATATCCACACCAGAAGAATCGACCGCACCACTTGCAACCACTACTAGAATGTGAACGCATCGGTCGAGTCAACCGCATAAGCCGCGCCGAATCTGATGACGTAATCCGAAAACGTCTAGGATTTCTGAGGTTCTTTCAGATTCGGACAATTCGACGCTGGGTGTGAGGTTTCATGAGATTTCATATACGGAATTCTAAAATTCGTTTCGTTCACTTCGGCTCGCACTCTCGTTGGGGTCGGAAGTCTCAGGTCGTGAAAGCAAATGCCTCCTAAGCCAGTGCTACTACCGCGCTCAGTGCGCATAAACAGTGTTCGTGTAAGTCTCGTTGCTCGGGCGACTAACTATGTGCTTGCGCGCTTGACCTGTCCCTGGAATAGCGAGTGAAGGTCGCAGCAAGAAGATTCAAGACTCAAGAAAGAAGAAACCTTGTCCGGGTTTCTGGTTGCCTTCCAACGGCTAGGCTGATGGATTCTGTGTGTGTTAGTGTAATGTTTGTGTAGTGTGCTCATAGGCAGGTTCCTGTGTATTTAAGTAGACTCGCACACACTTCCATCCAATTGCCATTTGCGACGGCAAATTGTATTCTAATTGTGTCATTTTGCGCTTGCCGCATTAGGCGGCAGCTAGTTACACACCCTAGCGCCACGAGCGCAGGCTTGTAGCTTTTTCTAGGCACACACCTCCCGCTATTAGTTGGGGAGGCCTATGTTTCTCTAATACACACCCGGCGAAGCCTTTAGCTCCAATGGCGCACAAAATTTCCCCCGAACTCATTCGGGAATTGTTTTTGATAGATTTCGGTCATTCGAGGATTCCGAATGTCCGAAATCTATCAAAAACAATTCCCAATAATCCGCGAACTCAGTCGTAATATCAAGAGCAATCTCAGAGATCTCCTCCACCTCCATCTCCAATTCCAACTCCGACTCCGAGTCCGATATGGCAGTAGACCCCTCTCCCAGGCCGTCCCGAACCCGTAACCCGACGACGACGGCTTCACCGTAGTCGCTGGACGCAAGAAGGGTAAGAAAGGCCCTGCCCTAGAGTTGGATTCCGAATCTGGCTCCGCTTCACCTTCTTCCGTAAAAGGCCCCGCCCCTAAGGCCCGCGATCCGAAAGTGGCCAAGCCGTTAACGGATATTTTTATGGCTGAAAGAAAAGCCAAAGCTCCCCTGCCTGTCTTTGGATGCAATCATCCTCCAGGAAAAAGCGAAGTGGAGTCAACTCTGTGTAAGTGAACTCCTTTTTTTAACGTGGGAAAAATCCTTTATGGAACCCCGCCGTTGAACGGGGGAGCAGCGGGGATATGTGGGAGTCCCGAGAAGAGCGGGTACCCACTAAATGTCATCCACGAGCGTTTCGAAAACATGCGCTCTGAAAACACCAATCAAGGTATTAGAATTAACGTCCAAACCATGGACGATTACCGCAAGCTGACTAAATACCTGCGCGAACGAAGAAGAGAGGACATGAAATTAAGAGTAGTGATTCGAGGAATTCCGAAAGAGCGGATGTTGGCTTACAAAAAGCAGACATGCCCAGGGTTACTCAGTGTCCTACATCTGCAGAATCTACCACTCAAGAACCCGCATGCCCCTAGACCTCGTCATGGCTGAACTGGGCCTTCCCCCGAGGGTAAGACCATATTTAATATCAAGACAATCTGCAAACTTTCCGACATATAGAACAACCGCACCGAAATAATTACGCAGTGCCATAATTGCCAACTCCATGGACACGCGTTGTGTAATTATTATACATACTCCTCCCAGATTCGTCAAATGCACTAGGAATCACGGCACTACGGAGTGCCAAAGAACCTGAGACGCGCCGGACCCGACGGTCTGCGTCCTTTGTAAAAAAGAGGAATATCCCGCTAACTACCGTGGCTGCGAATGTGCTCCTAAGCGCCAGCAGCACTACAGAAAGCCTGCTTCTATGAATTTCGTGCCCGCGCGCACGTCTCGGTACGTTTCAGCACGAGCTCCCACCGCGAACGCTTGGGCAAGACCTCTCCGCGCTCCGCAGCCCATCCCGGTCGCTTCACGACCACCCCCGATAAACACGACCGCTCTTGCATCTGTCCAAATCCCAAACACGCCCGCGTACGCTCATACCCACACCCGCCGCGAAAACATCCACTGCGCATGGTGTATACGTGACTACTCCCGCCGCAAGAACACCCGCCGCGTCAACTTAAGCAACCGCAGAGACCAGCATCACCGATGATCTGGCCCTAATCTTATCGGTCTACTCAATGACATTGACGTCGGGGAACTCAAAAGCCTAGCGTCAAAAATCCGCTCCGCCTCTAGCCCTCAACAACGGCTGCGAGCCTTTTTAGAACATATGGCGCTCGTAGACGTCATGTGGTCACACACAACTAAATAATCAAACTATATAGTCATACTCACTCGTATGACTCTAAACACACAAGTAGAGTTAACAATACACCACATGTAGGTTATATACTCGCCTTGAGCACGGGGAACATTTTCCGCGTTCACTAAGTACACCCGCGTCCGGGGCAGTTCTTAATGAACAACTGATGGCCGTTGAGATCTCGGTTCGCATACCGTATCCCGACGACCCGTAGGCGATATCCCCAAAGCATTACTTTTTGGACTTAAATCACGCATGTCCTCATACGTGACCCTGCAGGTGTGGGGTCTATCCAACCCTTAGGAACGAGCATTCCCACAGGTGCGATACCCGTTGAAGCTTTACAGAGCCACATAGTCTAACAGCATAAACTTCAGATCTCATAAGTCATAAGTCGACTCGTTCGACGTGTACGGCTTGGAAAAGTGTGCGTTCACGTAAAAAGCGGAATTTTAGGTGCCACAAGCGAGTCCACAAGAGGTCAAATGGCTATTCTTCAACAAAGTCAAAAAAGTTCAAGTCAAAAAGACTAGTCGTATCAGTTCTCTTCGGCAGTAAAATATTATTGCGATTAAATTAGGTTTAGCAATAATAATTGTAATTAGAACATTAATACCCGAATATTAAAATAATATACCACTACTTAATTAAAATCATACGTAATCATAGTTAATACTGAACGTTTTTAGGATTAGCATACTATATTACTTCTTGTGTTAAAATGTTAATTTTTTCTGATTGGAAGCGGAAAAGCACACAGAGGATTATCATGTATCGCACTGTTAGATAATGCAAATATCCAACAGTATGCTTTTAATAAGGTCTTAATCGACTCCATTGAGTTCTCTACATCAGTAGAACTAAAATCACAAGTGTAGAAAAACATCATAAGGAAACTTGCATATCTAGGAAAGTAAAAAAGAAATTCTTAGATAATTGTATGTGATGTTCGCGAATTCAGGGTACGGTAATAGGTACACAGTTTTTTTCTTTTTCTTTGCATTCTAAGGGTTTCAAAGGTTAAAAAAAGGAATTGATTCTTTTCAACATGTAATTGCTATCTGTGAAAAGTGTGATCCATCAAAAACACTAGAAGAATTGTAATCGTCAAATGAGTCACTTACGCTAAGATTTAAACGCTGCACTAGATTGCCTGATATCTGAAACAGGTTTTAACAATACCGTACATTCTACGATATTGCGTTGAGATTATTATGCTTTGCGATTAATTCTCTTTTATACTTTGAGGTGAAATGACAATTTATAGAATGCGAAGATTTCGTGTTATTGTATATTTCCAATTACGATGTTTCTAAAGAGGCTCCGTAATTTTACGATCCATTGGACGAAGAAAAATAATTCGACTTTTCAATAGCAGGGCTTCAACGTTTAGACTCGGGAAGGAGATTTTGTATTATGACCATTTCTCCATTACCTTTTTATATAATGACTTGTATTTGATTGGGAAAATATCTTAATATAAGCACATCTATCAATTCCCTTTTCAGATACAGTTTTTTCTAAAGAAATACAAATTTTTTAGATAAACATGTCGAACATGTTTATAGAGATTATTCTTAATTACCTTAACTTTTTTACTTATTGACTTTTGACATGTATATGCTGTTAAATTTACAATTGGAAACCGACTTATATCAGAGAAATGTTTAAAAAAAGGACTGTCATGTAACAGCTTTCCAGTACCTAATTTTATTCTCATGCAGTTATTGTAGTTTAAGAATTTATCCACTATATAATGTTGATCAGGATTACTTCAGTGCGTTCGTCCTGTCAAATTCTGTTGAGGTAAATATTAGAAATAAAATAAGGAACATTGTTTGCATGTTGCGATCGAATTTAATTTTAGTCATAAAATATGCTTGATATTGTATAATGCGAACATGATTAGACCGATAACGGACCGAAAATAAACCATGAACAATATTATAATGTGAATCAACCCTAAAGAATGAGTTAACACAATGAAATATAAGCTTTAATTTACCATACAAATAATCTAATATCCGGAAGATAATACGAAAGAGAATATCTGTATTGACGCTATGATTTATTGAAATGCTCTGGCTTAAACAAATGTTATTCTTACAAATATGATATTACATTTGTTCCCTTTGAACATATTAAAAAGTTTTAAATTGATATAAAAACTTCACTTTGTAAGGTCAGTAGCATTTAATCTTTAATTAATAACCTATAACACATTTTCAACGTATACATTATTTGTGATGTAAACACGAAATATTAAAAA
>DWHQ01000878.1:0-12154 GCA_018247955.1 Eurytides marcellus marcellus | reverse complement strand
GATCTCTACTGTGTGTCGCCGTAGAGAACGCGGGCGGGACCCCCGGCGATGGGTCCTTTATTACCGTGCTTAATTTAGGATTCAATTTGTCATTTGTCTAATTGTTGTCAACAAACCTACTGAGCATAAAAATGACATCATTATAATTAGCAATAACGTCACCAATGCATCCGTGCCATAATAACAGACGATGTTTTCTGATGTTTCATTTCTTATTCGATTCACCCTTATTATTTTAGGTATAACGTTAAAGAGAATAAGGAACCGAAGGGAGTGCTTAGGCTGTCAGAGCTGAATGTGGCGTTCGCGAATCGAATCGAAATCTTTAAAAATGTATCGGTTTCATTACGTATAAACAGAGAATCATAAGTTAGTGCACGATTCATTAGGTCCCTTTCAATGAGTTTGTGTAGCACCCAAATATCAAGCTTTTTTGTAAACCTAGACTTTTTCAAATAGGTTAAACTGTTTTGTGGTCAATCCTCAGTTCTTGAGCTACGACGTTACTACTAATATGCCGATCTTGTTACACTTTTTGAAAAATGGCATTTCCACTTTGAGAAAAATGACATATCCTCAAGCAAGATACAAACAATGCAACGAAAGAGATTTTACTACAACTTCATATACATATAAAATTCGAAAAGAATTTTTGCTGACCTATTACATATTAGATGGCAGTTTTTATGAAAAACGTATGTCAATACCTCCCTTTTTAGCCGAATAATAAAAGTTTAGTCAACCAAACATGAAATCGGCTTTATATTTTATAAAGAATAACCTATATCAATATATACTGCCCAATCGATATTGAAATTGATATTCGTAATATAGATATTCATAAGTGGTATGAATCTTTGGCAGGGTCTGTCTGGGGTGGTATCCCTTTATTTACTGTGGTCGAGTCACGCAGCAGCTCCTGTTGTTGCTGAATGGGCCGGCTCGACCGGGTAATGACCACAACCTCGCATAAAGTCGGTGAAACGTGGAAGTGTTTGTACTTCTGCGTTTCGTCCGGTAAGTGTGGTAGCCCCCTCCCGATTTCCACCCTAAAGGCCGGTAACGCATTTGCGATTTCTTTGAAGTTGCGAATCCACGTTAAATGATTTTGTCTGAACTTATATAGGTTTATTGATGATCTATATGGTATATCTAAGTTATGACATATCGGTTAAATATATGTTTGCTTATTTCCAGAATCTCATTCAACCAGAACCCAGTCAAAGCACAAGCAGGCTGGTTCAAAAAGCAATAAAACGACGAGCCAAAATAAATGAGGAGTTTATGAGAAATATAATGAGCGACGAATCGACAAATGAAATGTACAGCAATTGGTTAAATTCAAGACGTAGTACAAACCTGGAGAAGTTACATTTTATAATTGGCCATGGATTAATTCGCAAGGAGCTGCGGTAAGTAGTTTGATGTTACTATTTTTAGCGCTGTGTCTAATTCCTTATTAAATAATCACACATCGTTTACAGATGTGTTACCATTGCATTGAATTTATTTTTGAACTTCCTTCACACGTAACGCATGTAGGTGCATACCGCATGAATTTAGTAAGAGAGCCATTAGTGTTCCAGCATGTCCAACATCTCCCGGCTTTTGATATCTTGTACATAGCTTTAATATCATAACTATATACTTTTATATTATTTATCATATACAATTGTTAAAAATTACACCAAAACGGTGAAATGGGCCCCTTTCCCTAAAGGCGAAAAGAAACATTCCTTTATGTACGCGTTATATCTTCATATACCTATACTACCAGCAAATAGCAATCAATAAATTAATAAATTTGTCGGTTTTATCGCAGTGTGTTGATAAGACCAACCACAAAAATCCAATAAGAATAGTCCAATAAAAGTTAAGAAATAAATGTATTTTAAACCGAAAAATTGTACTTTCTCTGATCTCAGGCTGATTAAAGATTTTTAATAGCACATTTAGTACTACATATTAATTTTTAAAATTTGATAGAGGTAAATAATTAAAACCTAAAATAGTTTTTGGACAGATTATTGTTCAGGTAATTTAGTTGAGTAGTATTCTTACATTTAATATTCAATTTGACAAAGTTGCGAAACACATTCATTTTTGATAAAAAACTGCTATTAATATGTGCAATTTTTTTATCCCAATTAAAAACTCCATAATTTTTGTTATTAATTTCAGCGATGAAATATTCTGCCAACTCTGCAAGCAACTGACAAATAATCCCTCTAAATCTTCACACGCCAGAGGTTGGATTCTGCTTTCGCTTTGCGTTGGTTGTTTCCCGCCATCTGAAAGATTTGTCAAGTATTTACGATCGTTCATACGCGGTGGTCCTCCAGGCTACGCGCCATATTGTGAAGGCAGGCTAATGAGGACCTTCAAAAACGGCGCCCGGTCTCAACCACCGAGTTGGTTAGAACTCCAAGCTACAAAGACAAAGAAACCAATCCTTTTAACAGTAACTCTCATGGATGAATCTATGAAGACAGTACAGGCTGATTCGGCAACAACATCTGAAGAGATCTGTCAACAAATAGCGGAAAGTGTGGGCCTTACGGATATATATGGATTTTCGTTGTACATAACCCTGTATGACGTGGTCCTCTCATTAGGAAACGAGGGCGTTCACATAATGGATGCTGTATCTCAGTGCGAGCAGTTTTCTAAAGAGCAAGGGACGCCCGAGAAGAATGCGCCTTGGCGCTTGTTCTTTCGAAAAGAGGTGTTCACTCCGTGGCATAACCCAGCTGAGGATCCGGTAGCGACTAATCTAATATACCACCAAGTCGCGAAAGGTGTGAAGTTTGGAGAGTACCGATGTAATTCCGAAAAGGATTTAGCTATGCTAGCGGCTCAACAACATTATATTGAATATGGCGATCGCTTAGATCCCAATGTACTCAGAAAGGTTATTGTCAACTACATACCAACCAGTTTATTAAATCTAATGACGTCGCATTGACCAAGTGGGAACATCTTGTTACAAAAGCTTTTGAATCCGCCCCAAGCATACAATCGAGGGTCGATCCGCTCCGTTGCAAGGAAGACATAGTTATTTTCGCTAAATTGAAGTGGCCAATGCTATTTTCGCGATTTTTCGAAGCCGTGAAATTGAAAGGAGATTCGATCAATAAAGAAGTAATTATTATAGCCGTTAATTGGACCGGCATCTACATTGTAGACCAACTGGAACACATTCTTCTCGAAATTTCGTATCCAGAAGTTACTTACGTCGCTTACGACGACGATGTCGAATTCGATAATATAGGAAGAATTACAATTAGGACAATACAGCAAGAAGAATTTATCTTCCAAAGTGTTGACGCCAGCGAATTGAGTTCTTTGGTTATATACATAATAGATGGTTTAAAAAGGCGCTCCGTGTTCGTTATCGCTCAAGTGGACTCTCAAGGTTATAGTGACGCGGCCTCGTTCTTACAATACAAAAAAGGGGATCTCATTACCCTACTTCACGATTGTACCGGAGAAACTTTGATGAATTCAACTTGGGGCCATGGTTCGTGTAATGGCCAGGAGGGTTTGTTCCCTACCGAACAAGTTTATATATTGCCTACGCTGTCATTACCCTCTAATACCATTTTAGAGGTATTCAAGAAAGGCAATGTTAACACTGATAAGAAACCGCTATCCAAATATAATACGCTTCAAAGAAATAAAATGCACACTCTCGAGAAATTTTCGAAGGAGTACTTCAGGGAGAATAATGATTACAATGTTACCATTTCAAAACAGTCGACATTGAACACGGTCAAAAAACCGATGGTAAGTGATTTGTGGGCCCACAGTCGGGAGCCTCTGAAAAAACCCTTATTAAAGAAATTGATAGGAGACGAGAAACTGTCTAAGTATTCTATAACATCTTTTTACGCTATTTTAAAATACATGGGTGATATGCCTGCGCCGAAACCGAGATCTGTTACCGAATACACCGATGACATATTTAAAGCGGCGTTAACCGAATCAGTAATGCGAGACGAAGTCTACTGTCAAATTATGAAACAACTCACTAACAACCGAATACAGCTCAGCGAAGAAAGGGGCTGGGAACTAATGTGGCTTGCTACCGGAGTTTTTGCTTGTGGACAAGTCTTAATAAAGGAGTTGGTGGAATTCCTTAAGACGCGTCCACATCCTATTGCTAAGGAATGCCTGAAACGTGTGTTTAGAACACAAAAGCATGGACCGAGAATGTATCCTCCATACGTGGTAGAAGTGGAGGCGATTCAACACAGAAGTATGCAAATATATCACAAAGTATACTTCCCAGACGACACGGACGAGGCATTCGAAGTCGACTCGTCAACAAAGGCTAGAGATCTCTGTGAACAAATAACCGGCCGTTTGAATTTAAAGAACAGCGACGGTTTTAGCCTGTTTGTGAAAATAGCCGACAAAGTGTTTTCTGTACCTGAACATTACTATTTCTTCGACTTTGTCCACGAGCTCGTCGATTGGATGAAGAGATCACGCCCAGTGCGTTCTGGTGAGTATCAGCGAAAGAGTCTCTAAAATATAGGAAAAATTATAATACCATACTTTAGATGATTATTATTAAAGATATCCGGAATATTTTGTTTATCTTATGTTTATTATTGTATCATGTCCGAAACGCATTTATACTTATCAAAAAATATATAATATAAAGAGCGCAACAATTTAATTGTGCTTACACACATATATATTACGTTTATTATAACTTAAAAGTTATTTTTCTTTCTCTTTCAGCCGGCTCTCAAGTGCAAATGAATTATCAGATATTCTTTATGAAAAAGTTGTGGATCAACACCGTTCCTGGTAAAGACAAAAATGCCGATCAAATATTTTACTTTCCCCAAGAACTGCCCAAATATTTGCGCGGATATCATAAAACGTCGAAACAGGATTTAGTCGAATTGGCTGCACTTATATATCGTGCAAGATATGGTAGCGATCAGACGCTTTTGCCACAAGTTACTCAAATGCTTGAGGACTTTATACCGTCGGATATGACTAGGATTCAATCGAACCAACAATGGAAGTCTTCAATCGCGACGGCCTATTTTAAACATGGCCATATGACAGAGGAGGAGGCAAAAGAGCAATTTCTAAAGAAAATTTATCAGTTACCAACGTTCGGCACTGCTTTTTTTGAAGTAAAACAAACTTCCGACCCTACATATCCAGAAATGGTTGTTATAGGTATCAATAGGAATGGCGTCAGTGTTATCCATCCCCAGAGTCGAGTAGGTATTTAAATGTCATTCAAATGTTAACTGTAATGTATGAATACATTATTTAATTTGTTTCAGGATGTATTAGTGACGCACCCTTTCTCTCAGCTGTCTAACTGGTCGTCCGGCAACACTTTCTTCCATATGACAATGGGCAACGTATTGCGCGGAACGAAAATTCTATGTGAAACATCTTTAGGATATAAAATGGATGATCTTATATCGTCTTATATTGCAGTTCTGCGAAAAGTTGTGAAGGAAAAGGCGAGGACATACGTGTGACAAAGTTAACTATAATTTAGCTACATCTATGACGTATATTAGAAGAAAAAAAATCAATTTAATTTGTTTTTATGTACTGTAGCACACTATTGCAAACTTGTTCAATCTATGTATATTCATAAGGTATATTACGACAATAAAATTATCAATCTTCATCAACATGGTCAAATTAAGTCAAATATATATTTGTTCAAGGAGGCCTTTATAAGCACTTTTGTTTTTACATAATTTGTGTGCACTAGGTAAATGTAATTATTCCGGTAGGAAACTAATACGGGCTCAAAATGTAGTTCTGCTAACTGTATATAATCATACACATTTTGAACAACCAGAAACATTTTGACTTTTTTAAACAATATATGTTTTCATTTTAAAACTTCGAAATGGATGATCCGAGATATTTTGTGGTATTGTATTAAATTTTATATTAAATACATTTAATAATATTAATTCTGTGCCATTTTGTTCGATAATTTATTGCCTTCTTGTAGCGAGTGAAAGTGAGTTGTTACTGTAGAAATTTTGGGCCTTTTGATCAAAATATTATGACAAATAGTTTTGACAGTCCTAACCTAGACTTAACATTATACAAAAAATTTTTAAAAGGTCGAAACAGATGGAAATTTGAGGATGCAACGTCAGTAGATAGTTGTTACATTAACAACATTTTTTGCCGAGTGGCCAAAAATGTGCGTCGTCTGGCGATATGATGATGCAAGACAACATCCTTTCTGTTGGTCAATATCCGTCGTTTTTACTCAATTTCTCACTTGAGTCTCATCAGCTGTTGGCACTATATATCCGAATCAATATTTTTGCCCAGCGGTAAATTCTCGTAAATTACAATGCTCTTCCATACACAGAGCATCACTTCGTTCGTTCGTCATGTTAATCTGGGTTACGCTACAGCCTGTAGAGCTTGACTCTCCTTTGACCATGATCCTTTTTAAAAGTTTTTGTCCTAGGTCTTTTACTCTTCATCATCGGTTTACAGTTTATTATGTTTAAAAAAAATGCAAATTGATCTTATTCGACTAGTTGTCACGATAGTGTGAACCGAGCCGGGACACATTAGAGATTAGATTGATTACTAATGACTTGACATGTTTGCAAAGTTAAAATCTGTAAACCATACCATACTTTCTTATGGCAAAAGTGAATTGATGTATTTATTAATTTAATAACAGTATATATAATTAAAAAAAGATCAAAAATCAAAAGCCGAGGATATTCAATATTATAATTTCACAGTGAATTTTATTTAGGTATGATTTTATTAAGTGTAGGATGCTGTTATCTCGATTTGGCTAATAGAGCTTAGATGGACGCGGTGGGCACGGCGACGACACGGTGACGTCGTCGTTTTTGCATCAAATCTGGGCCCCTATTCTCGCAAGATGGACAATACGACCTGGCATACAACGCCTTCCAAGGACCCTTTGGAAGAAGGATTTAATTTTGACTTCAATCGAAATTGATAATGACCGTAATTTCAAGTAAAAATATTTTTGTACAAAAATACATTAAAAAAAACTCAGCCTAAATGATTGACACTACCCTCCTGATCACAGAGCTGAGATATAATCACTTCGTTTCAATGATTGCTCTTGATTAATGATCTCATGTCAAAATGACTTTGACATTATACATTTATGTTAAAAAGCTACAAAATACTATTTGGTCTGCTTTATGAGGTTATAAGATAATAGTATATATAATCCGAAAACTTAAATTTTTCCACATATTTTTTGTTAGTCATTAAAATTCATAGAAAATCTAACCTAACCATACCGATTTTGCTCAATTCTTTTACAAAATATATCTAGTAATTGTTTTAAATGCCTGTTTTGATTATAATATATTGATTAAGAATTAATAAAGTACATTATTGATGTAAATTGTGTAAATTTGAACATTAAGTAGCAGAATTGTTAAGTTACAGAATGCAATAAAGAAATATTTTCAACATGAATACTCCTAGTATCGCTTTAGACAATGGCCTAAATTTAAAGTAAGTCCCAAATATTTATAAAGGTTTTTAATATTTCGTTCTTTTCCGATAGTAGTTATGATTAAGAACTTATGTGATTAAGTAAATTCAATGTCATATGGTGTTCTTATTTAATTTTTTATTTAAGAGATGTTACTACAACTGGTTCAATAATACACATTAATGAAGAATATGAAGATACAAATAACTATTTAGAAGAAAAAAAAGAGGAAACTCATTCAATTGATTTCATAGGACAGCCAGTTAAGTCTTTTACAGACCTTGAAAAATTATTAGTGTCAGTAGATGAAAAAGGCTTTGTTAAAAAGAAAATATTTGAGGAAGGTGGTGGTTTACCACTTAATCATGAATGTACAGTCTCCGTTGCGTTTTCTGGCTATTGGGAAAATGAGAACATACCTTTTGATGTTGTGAAAGTGGACAAACCATTAGTAAGTTTTATTTTTTTAAACAATTTAATATATAGTAAAAACACAAAATAATCACACTTATGTTTCTTCTAATTGATAAACTATGTAGGCAGTTAACTAAACAATTTTAATGTTATATTATTTGATCTTATATTTTTTTTATTTCAGGTTATTGATCTAAAGGAGAATGGTTTATTACCTGGTTTCCAGATAGCAATACAATCTATGTTAGTTGGTGAATTGTCACTTTTTCTTTTTTCATATGAAGTTATGTATGGTGAAATGGGAATTCCTCCTAGAATTAAACCTAAGGCAAACTGTGTCTTTTATATTAAGTTGATAAAAAGTGTTATAACCCCACAAAAAGGGTAAGGTTAAAATGTTTAATGTGAATTCATATAAATAAATAAAAATTTTATGTAAATAATAATTAATAATCAAGTCTGCCAAGGCTTGCTTTGTTTAACAGTATGTAGCAAATAGCGTATTTATTTGGTTACTTATTTCTGCTTTGTATTTAATTTCAGGCCAATAAATTTCTCTGAACCAAATATATTTGAGCGTGTGCATCATGAAGTTAAGTTATTATATAGCTCAGGAGTGACATTGCATAAAACTAAAAACTACACGGCAGCTATTCAAGTATTCAAGAAATCTGTATCAATGCTCCATAAGTGTCGCTTAGCTAATGAAGATGAAGAGAATATACAAGAAAAGTTGCTAATAAAACTTTATACTAATTTAGCAGTATGTTACAATAAAATGAAACAACCTCTGAAAGCGTGTACAGCTTGTAATGAACTTAATAGGTTGAATTGTCTTTGGAACAACAGCAAAGTACTTTTCCAGAATGCAAAAGCACTTCGTATGATAGGCCAGTTTGGTGCAGCAGAAAAAAAATTAAAAAGGGCCTTAAAGCTTAACCCAGATAATGAAGAGATAAAAGCAGAAGTAGAATTACTACAAAAAACTCGTGACATGTTTAATCAAAGTTGTTTAGTTGATAGAGAAAATAGTTGTTTGGATTTAGTAAACAATAATTTTAAACAAGAAATTGACAGACTTATAAAAAACTTTAAAAATGATGTGAATCTATGCAAGTTGACATTACCAGGTGGTCTCAATTCAGATGAAATAAATTACATAAAAGAAGCTTGTTTAAGAGAAAATTTATTTTTTAACAAGATACAAAAGAATTATTTACTGGACAAAGACCTAATTTCTACTGAATTAAATGATGATGATGTGTTAGAAAAATATTCTTTTTTATATAGTGAAGAAGAAAATTTGTTTGCCTTGTAAAAATACAAGTAATTAAATTTATTTTATAAATTTCAGCATTATCATTTTACTGTAATAGTTTATTTGCTGAATATTATAACAGCTAGTCATGAGTTTTGTTTTTTGTATTGTAAATGACAAATTACTTCTAATTTCAAAAGCAGTTGGTGTAAACATCAAAAAGATAAAAAAAGAGGATATTCTTTAAAATTATTTCAATCATCAGAACCAAGCTTTTTGTGTTTAAGATAAGGCCTAGGGCTTTTACAGGAAGAGTTTAAGCTTTTACGTCATAGGCCTTTTAGAGCAAGAGTTTAAGCTAAGATTCTTGTGGCATATGGAACAACATTAGGTGGTAACATTAACTTTTTTTTCTGGGGTGCCCAAGTGGTGAGTTTTGGTAAGTGGACAGAGATGGGAATAAGACCAGGTCTCTTTCTATTTACAATATTTTTACATTAGATAAAGGAAGTGAATGAAGAGTAATGAAGACAGATTATACTCTGTATATAACAAGTCTATTGCATAACAAGCAGTGTTGTATAAAATGACCAAGTTGCATATTAAGACTTATTTAAATTATGAAGCAAGAAACAAGATTTTAGAAATGCCACAAATATGAAACCAGGTAATTATTTACCACTAGTAATAATAATTAATAATTATTTAACATGAGTTTATGACAATAGCAATAAATGAGGAAGGGTGGTAAAACAAAAATTCAACAAATTATACTTTATTTGCGTAATTACAATATTCCATAAAGCTAATAAATGACTACAGTCTATTGGCGGAACCACACCTTAAATCGTCCTTAAAATGCAACACTTATATTATGTAAACGAACAAAAATGCAATTGCACGGCACCAATTAGGTTCTTAACTTGAGACAAATTGTCTTGTAGGCATCTGATTTAGTTTTGTGTTGGCAGGTTTAACAACACATTTTGTCCTTGAGGTAGATAGGTTACATTTCGTGATTTAGATAGTTGATAAGCAATGTCTTCGGCGGCTTCAATGCGCCTAAGCTCTACTAGACCTTCTCCAGCACTGCCAAAGGATTTTGCAAGGAGTATAGCCGCTTGTGCGTCACCTTCTGCTGCTATTACAGCTGCCTTCTTTTGTTGTTCAGCTTTCTCTACAAGGAACCGCGCTTTTTCAGCTTCTTGCTGCGCCACTTGCTTCAATTCTACTGCTTGGGTGAACTCTTTGCCAAATGTCAAATGAGTGATGGAGATATCATCCAAAATTAAACCAAACTGTGCTGCTCTTTCCGTAAGGCTTTCATTCACTTTTTGTGACACAACCTGTGAAATATTTACACTCTTGTAAATTGAAACAATACCTCTTGCTATGTATTCTTTTTAAATGCGTTTGTAGCTATATCATTATTAATCTTTGGAACGCCATTGTCACATACATGACAAGCGAGCGCGTGCCCTGTATGCCAATGAAGCTAATATGTGACAAAAATTGCAGTGCACTTAACACAAAATAAAGAATAAATTCATTTCTTTTGTGTGCTAATTTATATATTTATATCTTAAAAATTAACATTGCCGTTTGGATTTAATTGCAAATTCAGTACTAATTATTGACGTGGTTGAATTCGCAGTTGGACATGAAGGGTACACGCGTGCGTATTTGCTCTGGCGTTTAATGAAAAGTTTAATAAGTATATTTTTAAGTAGCAAACAGTTACATGTGGCTGGATAGTTTGACTACTTTATCCAAAAATATTATAAATTTATAATTTAAAATTGAAAAGTGAAAGAACTGGAAGGCATAACACGCATAAGGTTAACCATACATGTGTATGTTAAATATCTATTATACTACCTCTCGCTGTGTGATAAGTTCTCCTGCATCAAATTGTGCAACAACTGCTTTAAGGACTTCAGAAGTGATTGAGGGAAGCACTCTTTCATCATAATCAATACCAAGAATAGTATAGATTTTAGGCAGCTGGTCTGGCACTGGTCTGAACAGGATACGCAAAGTAATATTGACGTTTTGAAGATCTGCAATGAGATTAAACTTATATGTCAAATACAGTGTAAGCAATGGCACCCATTACTATTGCCTAGTATGTATTATCTAATCAAGTTATTCTCGCCTTCCATATATGTATAGGTTAGGAGGATCATACTATAAACAAATCAAAACAAAATATTTTATACTCAATGACTTGAAATGGCTATTTGCAAGTCAAAGTCAAGTACAGGCTTGCTTTGGGGTCAAATTGTATAATATCGTCGTTGCACGTGCAAAGCCGCGTAAGAGCTATTTGTAAATACCGCGTAAGAGCAATTTGTAAATATTGCGTAATTGCAAAAGGTGCAAAATTGAGATATTGCGTACATAGATCTATCTACAACCCGGATTCGTTTATGTTAGATCTCACAGAATTTGAATTAGCTAATAAGAAACCTCATTTTCGCAATCGAATCAATACCGCTGAACATCAGTACGTCTGAAGTTGTCAGCAAATCAGCGTACTTATCAAATTGACCAAAGAAGAGTTCATTGGATTTAAAAAACATAAAATTTGTTTAAAATGATCCAGATCCACGAAAATAAAAGGCCCAATATTTATGTTAGCGGTATGATTCAGTAGCAAAAATATACATTGTCCAAAATTAACACAATCTACTAAAGATGAGTTGGCAAGAAAAGAAAATGTATGTATCCTCAATAATGGATTAGAAACTTACTACTAGGAAAGCTAAGTTCTTAAATTCATGACAAAGTGACAAAGTGAGAGTGAAAAGAGTTTGTTAGAAACATTTTTGGAACTACAATTGGATATACAATATATTGTTTAAGTGACTATTTAGTAGTCATTTTGAACTCAAAGATTTAGTTGGGGTTGAAATCATAATCTGAAAAAATATTGCATTAGCAGCAGTAAATGTATTTAGAGAAAGGCCATACAC
>DWHQ01000877.1:0-12159 GCA_018247955.1 Eurytides marcellus marcellus | reverse complement strand
TTTAGAATTCGGTCGAGTTTATTGAGCAGATCTGCATTCAGGTCAAAGTAACACACGTCACCATAGTCGATCAAAGGAAAAATTAAGGCCTGTACGAGCATGATTTTAGTTTTAGTTGGTAGGAAGTTTTTGAGACGATAGAGACAACGCAGGGACCCTGTCACTTTCCGACTTACATTTGCTACCTGGGTTTTCCAACTGAAAGTACTATCCAGGTGCAAACCAAGGTCCTTCACGCTCTGGCAAAACGGAATGGGAGTGTTGTTAAAGATGACTGGAGTAAGATTGTCAAGATCAACCCTACCCAACATCCGTGAACTGCCTACTATAATGGCTTGGCACTTGGAAGGGTTAACACTTAATCCAAACCTATCAGACCAGTCCTTAATAGCTGATAGGTCCTCATTTATTTTATAAATGATTTCAGAGAGGTTATCGGTGTGTCCCTGAGCATACAATTGCAGGTCGTCGGCATAAAGATGATACGCACATTGAAGATTATTTGTGATAAGATTTATAAAAATTGAAAATAAAAGTGGAGATAGAATGCCGCCTTGAGGTACGCCAGTTACAAGATTTAGCCAGCTTGATGATAACTCACCGACATTAATTGCTTGCTGGCGCCCTCGAAGATATGAGGAAAACCACTCCTGCGCTTCCTCAGAGATCATTATATGGGAAAGGATAGCCAGGAGGATATCGTGACTGACGGTATTAAAAGCGTTCGAGAAGTCAATTAATACCAAAACCGTGATTTTGGCATTATCAATACCAGCCCTAATATCGCCAGTCACCTTGAGGAGTGCGGTCGTAGTACTATGTCCAGGTCTGAAACCGGATTGAAACGGACTCAACAAGTTGTTATTCTGCACAAAATAAGCAACTTGTTTAAGAATGCAGGATTCGAGGACTTTGGAAAGGAATGGTAGGATAGAGATAGGTCGGTAGTGAGCGGGATTTGATGGATTAGTGCATTTTGGAAGTGGACGGACAAAAGCTTTACGCCACAGAGTAGGAAAAGACCCAGTATTCAAGGAAAAATTAATGATGTGGGTAATAGCGGGGAGAAGGTGATCGAGGATTGGAACAATCATACGTCGGCTGATATTATCACATCCAACGGCATTGGATTTAATAGCCAGGACTGCCTTTTTGATCTCGTCGGAAGAGACAGGAGTGAAATGAAAAGAATTGATAGAGGGTCGCGTCAAACCATGTAAATAAGAAATTGTTTTGCTTATCGTAAGATGATCCATCGAAGGAGTGGTGACGAAATGTTGATTTAGATCATCTAAATCGATTAAGCTAGGAATGTTTGAACAATGCGACTTACTAATACCTAGAGTCTCAAGGAACTTCCAGATATTAGCAGAGTTAGTTAACGAAATGTTATCAAGAATGTGACGGCGTTTAGCGTTGCGTACCATCTGATTGCACCGATTACGAGCCAATTTGTAACGGGACCAATTTTCGTCGGAGCGCTCTTTTTTAAATTTACGGAATGCATTGTCCCTACGTCTCATAGCCATACGGATACCCTCTGTCATCCAAGGTGACGGTGGATGCTTCAATCGAACTGGTTTGATGGGGGCATGAACATCATATAATGCTTTGATACACTCGTTTAGGATATCAACCTTATCATCAATGGTATCTGCCCCCATCAGCGATTTCCACTCGATATTGCCCGCATCCGTACGCAGCTTTTCAATGTTCATCTTTGCAAAAGAACGCACGTACAGAACCTTAGGTTTAGGTTTGGGAGGTTTTAGGATATATGTTAGGAAAATAAAATCATGATTAGAAAATCCAGGAGCAGGATATTGTCCATGAGAGGAAACCATGGAAGGATTGGAAGATAGGATTAAATCAAGCCAAGTGTCTTCACCGGATATATTATGGTGGGTGGCTTGGAGAGGTAGAATGTGAAAACCACTCGACTCAACTATATGCAGGAGTTTGTGAGCACGGGAAGAATTAGGTGCCAGGAGATTGGTATTAAAATCTCCCATGATAACGTGATGAGAATACTCTGAACCCAAAGATTCAAGAACTTATCTTAGCAGAAGTTGAGTGATTCTGAGAGGAAGACGCCAATATTTGAAAGTTCACATCTTAAGTAAATAGCGACGCCACTCCATCGTTTTACGACACGGTCATTACGAATAAATACATAACCGGGAGGAGGTTTAAGCCAACTCTCGGAAAAAAGGATGGCATGATTATTGCAAGTATAGAATACGACACATAAACCGCTATAGTTGCTAAGGATAGTTTAAGCATGAAGATGGTAAATTAAAGGTAAAGGATTAATTAAAGACAGTATTATAAAAAACTGCATAAAAATAATGAATTTATAGACAATAACAACATTTATACAACATTTTTACATTCAGGAATTTTTCGCTCTTGCTGCGTATTGGATGCGGACATCGCTCGGATTGCGATCCAACGGAAAGGTCGACGAGGAAAATCCCGTGAATCATGCATTCCGCCCGAGCGCACCGACCGGACACGATCGATGTATCTCGATTACAGTACGAACGGTACGAGCTGGCGTTATTAACCTGTTGCTGTCTAGGCGAGCGCATTATTTGAGAAAAGGCAGGCCTAAATAAATGGAATGCAGGCGCAGGCCTCGGATGCCACCATGGTTTTATCGGCCGCCGCACAGCTGCGTACGCACAAGAATTTGAGTGTTTGGGTGCTTTGACGGGGTCGACGCCCGCCAAGCGCCGGGCGCCCTTTATTCAGGCTCCTAGTGCAGCTCCCTGGGAACCTCTTAAGCGTTAACGTGATAAAACAACCAGATTAGCTGAAGTTCCAGAAATCCTAAATAATGTGCCATCACATTTGCTGGAGTTATCAAGTTGATAATAGTGCTGGTGGGGGAATTTTAAAGTTTCTTCGTACAATTTAATGTGAAATTTTACTTTCATATAATTGTACTAAAAGATTATTAAACAAATGATGTAAATAGATATTCCTCTTCGACCTAGCACCATAAGAAGTCGATTTTAGTTGATTAACAAGTTATTGGTGAAGCTCCTAGTGTGTCTTTTTGATTATAAATATTTTTTTGTTAACATTAATGAAAAAGAATATTGATACAAAAGGAAGGTAGGAAAGGAACTTAACGAAACATTTCTTACTTTACATTTAGGCTCTATTAGGTTTTATTGGCTAAATTATCGATTTAATGCTGTTAAGACCTAAACAAATTATGTTACAAATTTTAGTCTATATTTGATTTCCTAGTTTGTCAATCAGACCCTAAATCTGAGTAGACAGCTGCTGTTACTGTTCGAGTGTATTACACATTAAGGGAAAACGCTGTAGTCCTTTCAAAATGTGTACTCTTGATGGTAAAGAATAAAGATCCGATAAGAATATCGATTCGAAAAGAAATCGAATTAATTGACAGCAGCTGCATATGCATCAGTAACCTATATCTCAATTTACACGAGGTCCGACCAAAAAACAAAGATCGGAACTCGTCAATCGGCCCATTGTACGGTATCCACCAGCTCTCCCCAACGAGCGCGACGGCGCACGCAGTGAAAGTGTCGATATAAATTATAATAAATGCAGTATTAGCGCGTGACGTAGACAACGATGTGGGTGCGATACGGGCGGCGCGGGATGGGGGCGACGCTATGGTGCATCGCGTGCGGCCTGCGGCCCCGTTTCCATTCATTCGGTTGTTTGTTGACAATGCGGCGGGTGGCGGCCAGAGGGCGGCGGCGGCGGGGTGCCCCGCGCTGCAGTCGTCCGCGCGCGCCCGCGCCCCGCGCACGCTGCAACTGCGCCCGCGCTGCATCCGCACGTGCGCCCGTTCACGGCGCCCGCCCGCCCCCGCGCCTGCGCCCAGCGCCCACCGGGCGACGGTGAGTTATGCATGCCCTTCGCATTTCGCACGCACCGATACGCGACATGCTTGTTTACGCCGAGGCGTCGTTGCAACGGCCCGACGACCGTTGCGCCGATGCGGCCGATGGATTCGCCTCATCACGAATCGGCGGCACCGTTAACGTGGCCGTTCACGCCGTCGGCGGCGCGCGATATTGAGCTTTGACGGTATCCCGCGAGAGGACAGATTCTCCTGCCTGTGACAGTGCCGGGTTGCAATTTATAGTGTCCAGACATTCGTGGAAAGCGAGCGGGCCCCGGGCCGCACGCACACCTGCCCCTAACGCCGTTTTCGATACAACGACCGAATCGTTTCTCTATCATTTAATATTTTACTATTCTAATCCGTATCCGACGCGATTTATTAATTATTCAAATCGTTAATTGTATATTAATTTGGTTACTTCGTGACGTGCCCATTAGGAATAGACCTTAATATTTTATACAAAATGATTTTATCCCAACGTTAGAATAGAACTTACCCATAGCATTCATGTATCTTTAATAAGAAGATAATTTTATGTATTTTATGCCGAATTCGTAATCACTAACATAACAATAAATTATGAATTACAAAAACACTATACTACAATAACTTAAATATGTAAAAAAAAAAATCGATTTTTTTTTTGTCTTTAGAATAAATTGAGTACAAGATTATGATTATGTGATATTGTTTGAGTACAAGATCTAAGAACATGAAAGAAGCTTTAGCCCAACTTATCAGTACATGTATATAAAAATTAAAATTGATACTACACTAAATATTGTTACTTTACCGTTCTGTTAAATTTTTAACATGCTTATTAACTTAATCGGAATTAACATTGTGACATGGCGACTTAATAACAGATAAATCGAAAAACATTTAATATTCGGTAGTTGATTAACATGTCCCACCGTTTTCCCAGCGCAAAGCGGAATAAATAAGGCCTCGAAGTCTGTTAACATTTCCAAAATTCAAATTCCCACTAAATAATTAAGATAAGTTCTCGTATCTGCGTATATAAAAGTTAAGTTTCACCAAAAACATATACCTTAAGTAGTCGTTTAACATAACAGATAGGTTGCTGTTCGTCTTCCTTTTTCCGCCAATTAACAATACTTAACCTTTGATTTCACTTTCCACAGTTCTAGATATATATTTGATAGATAACATCTAAAATATTTGAGTGACGAGCGCAGCGCAGGGCCCAGCAGGCTCCATATGGCACTGTGCTCTCATGTGCAGGCGTGTGCGCTTAGGAACAGGCACGCAACTCGCCCATCTCGCTCGTTGCTAATCACGCAGTCGATCGATTAACCTGTGCCTTTTTAGACGAGTTGGCTTATCGATCAGCAGAAATTGTTCAAAGGTGTTACTGTGTTAGTAACAGCCCATGCCTGTGTCCCACTGCTGGGCAAAGGCATCCCCTGTATTCAGGATATTAGGAGGAGCACAGATCGGCCCGCGGCCATAGCACCAAGTAGCAGACTTTCATATCTTAACATTATTAAATATTTTTATCATTACTTAGATGTACATACTTCGCTGCTCTACCCAAAGCCCCTTGACACTAAATTGTCAAATTTGCATAAAATAATAAATTTGACTCGAGCATCGAAATAGAAGATTTTTAACATATATTAATTATCGAAACTGAAAAAAGGGGAAGGGAAGGAATTAGTACTTATATAAATTTTATAATTCTTTCATAAACCAACCAATGTTAAAAATAAATAACACTATCTATTTGTATAGAAATAAAATCGTTAATCGAGTCAAATTAACTCGCTCCGGTAATCTAATGTTAAAAGACCACGAAATAGACTGGTTTAGTGAGTAGACTAAACCAGTCAGCTGCTGATATAAATATCACACGTATCAAACGCTTCGAATTTCACTAATCACAAATAGTTACTGTCCAACTTACCAGACACAAGAGATAGCTTAAGAGCTTCAGCAGATATTTTAACACAGGCTACACTTTACTCAAGTCTATACCATCATAACGTTCCAGAAGTTGAATGGTGCCTGTAGGTTTTGTACCCAAAAAAACATGAGAAACGTTTAAAGAATAACAATAAAGTTATATATCAATGTCAAACAAATGTTTAGCTGCTTTTATTATATTAGAAACTGGAGTAGGTTTTATATCGGTCGGTTTAGTATTTCCTGAGATAATAGTTCAAAAATATGTCGGTTCGATCTGCTAGTTATAACTAAAATCCTCCTAATGTCACTTGCGCCAGACGAAAACAACACTGTGTCGCAATACAAAAACGATAGTTTTACAAAAGCTTATGTCGAAGCCATTAAGCATTTTAGAGTTGGCAACGTTCGTGTATTCTTTTTTCATTTTCCCTAGTGATGTATTAATACCTGAAAGGAAGTAGCTATCGACGCCCGAACAACTGTCTGCCTGTTCGGGCGTCGATAGTCGATTTTTCTCCATCTCTAAAAAAAGTTCGCTCGCGTGTAAGATGACGCTTTCGTTCTAGTCACACGGTTTCTTATATAACAATAAACGACTACTGAAACGGGTTAATTCAATCGAGTTTCTTTTCTTAACCCATTAGAATTCTTAAACGAAACCATTTCATAGATTATGTCGAGTTTACGACGTTATTTTTACAACTTTACTGCGTCCACGATTTGGGGACAAACTGAGATGGATTATTTGATAATAATATCTTAGAGTCTAAAATTAGTCATTTGTTATGGTTCAATTTATAAATGAGCTTACAATATCTCGAGTTCTCTCACTATTGTAGTGTTTGCAGGTAACTTCATTAATCAACTAGCGAAGCCAGGAGATGATGTCAAGTCTTATAATAAAAGTAATAATCAAAAACTTATAAGTTTTCGTCATAAAATAAAAACAATCACGGAATCCGATCGCAGTGCTATATACAGAATCTACAGTGCAAAATCTAAATCGTTTAGAGATCCAGTTAAACACACCCAAAAATATTCGCCTAAAGTGATCCAGTCGCTTAGGAGTTCAGTAACACACAAATAAAAAAAAATAACTTCGAATTCCATTTTTACATTAATATATGGATAATAATTTATATATAGATGTATAGATATTCCTAAATAATTATTAGAACAGATAATAACTTCAGCCATTCAAGTCCACCAAGATCAACTTAAATAATGAGTTGGAAGCAAGCGTTTAAACGAGGCCTTATTAGAAGCCCTACGGAAGTCTTCAGGCATGGAATTCCGGAGTAGTGTAGCCTGAACAGTAAAAGATTTACCGAAGAAGCTAGTAAATAATAATATACATCATACAATGTAAATACATACTTGTTCAGAATCGGTTCTAGTTTAGATATAGTTTAACGTTCAGGGATTATGTTGATCGACTTGAGTGTCGCTTCTATGGCCTGGAAGCGCCTAGAAAAGACAATAGGAAAGTTTTTTCGTAAGTATTATTAAGCCATAATCGTGATCTCATTAAAAGTTATCGCGTTTTTTTATAGATGTAGCAAGATGATAAACTTTATAATACGAATTTAGTAAAGTTTTTTAAACTGTAATTTCAATATATAATGTCTTAGGGCCGATTATTAAATCTTCAAAATGTCTTTAATGTTAAATTCTTAAAATGCAGTTGTAAAACTCTAAGGTGACAAAAAGCGTCTTGACAAAAAACTTTTATATATGAATATGTTCAGAAGAAAAGAAAAAACTCAAAGGTTCTTTTTACATCTCTTTTTAATGACAATAATAGTTTATATAATAAAAAGCCCAATATAGTTTGAACTGTTATTTATATCATTAAGATATTTGTACTATCCCGATTGTTAAATGGAAAATAATTCATTTATGTAATTCGCACATCCCTAGTTAGGTTTGAGCCGCGTCGGGTCTGAGCGGGCGGTGTGTGGCGCTTTTTTCGCGATTGCCTCCGCATTTCACGCATAGCTTCGCGGCCCGGTTCTTCTCGTGATTTCGCCGCTCGCCCGCGCCATTTCGCATTAAGGCATGCCTCTCAATGGCCCAGAAGTAAAAGTGGACGGACATATTTAATAAGTAACCTACCCGACGTTCGGAAATGAAATGGGAGATAGTAGAGACAATATGTTGATATTGACAATCGACCGCAAGTTTTGAGTTGCTTTCGCTTTCGTTTCAAATATCTATATATTATTTGGTGAACCACTTACCTACTAGGTTACAACTGTTTTTAAAGAGCTTACAATATATAAAGATATATTGTAAGCACCATCAAAGGCTCTTATATAACTCTATTGCTCCCAATAAATCGTAGGCGATGGTTACTTCCAAAACTTTGGACGAAGTAACTTTACGATAGTGCGATGTCGAGTAATGTATTTGCCGAGCCAGCGATACCAGGTATAGGCAATACGTCAGGGATCTATTGTGCGAATGAAATACAGCAACTGCCCCTAAGCCGAAGTGACTTCTTGGTCAATTTTAAGGTGTGGTGGCTTAAATCTAGATAAAAGTGACTTACAAAATGAAGACAGTTTGTACCTTACTAAAAGTATATGTTTATACTGCGTGATTAAACTAGTGATAAAAATGTTGTAAAATTTTTGATTGTTAGGTACTTATTTTTTTCATATTTATTTTTTGAGATTTTAAATCAAAGATAATTTTCATTAAGCCTTTTCCATTCTCTTGCTCCATGTTAGAATGCCACAAGAACAATGAAACTGTGTTGTTGGATTAAAGCATTACGGGCTGATTAGCCGTTCTCCAAATAAGATGATTAATCCGTTGGATTGGCATGTAAAAACCCAGTTCCAGTTATTTTTGACGTCATAATCAAGTTAATACTCGTAAGCTTGGAGTAGTTGCTATGAAGTCGATTCAATATCATTTAGCCTTTGCGCTGGATCCTTCTCCTCTTCTTATCTTGACTGACGTTAATCCTTTTAGCCTATGCGGCTCTATAAAACTTCATCGGATCACCGAATTCGTAGAAATGCTAGTTTCCATGAATTGGAGTTTCCACGAATAGGATCCTTCTCCTGTCATGTTAAGCATCCGTCGCAACAGCTTATACTCTCATAGCGTGTTATTAAAATTAGTGTTCCTGTGTCTGCGCTAATATTTGTTCACAATAATATCTCCCGCACAGATGTTTCATGTCTTGTAGATGTCGTCTTGCCCAAAGTCATTCGGGGACATTATTTGTTGATACATAATTATTTGCTTTTATTCATCTTTATGATAGATAATGTCTACGAACCTTGTAAATTTAGAACTAATCCAATTCAAGCTATGTTTTATTATAGGATATAGTTTTATCTACAACATCCATTATTTACAATATTATCATTGCACTGATCATAACCTAAAAATCTGTTCTGACGTTTCGAATACTTTACAGTGTTTACGAGTATTTTTTATAGGTGTAATCACAATTGTTAGTAATTTTAAATTTATTTTATGATATAATTTCTTCCCACTTAACTTCCTTGAGAGTTTCTTACATCCCTAAAGTTGTTTTCAATTTGTATTAGACTTTTATTCTGCCCTTGTTGTACAAGTTCCTTGTATTGTTATTTTGTAGCGTACTTTGTCGAGACAAGTAAAAGTTTTTACGTACTTGCGTCACAACTTGGAAAATGATGACGTATTAAGCACAGCGTATGGTCGATGTCTCGACAATGTGCTAACTTCTTGCCAATAAAAGTTTTCTTTAAATATTTTGCTATTAATAGCTAACATGTCACTATTGAGGTATTATGCAGGTGTTGGATTATTAGGTGTTTGTAAGTATTACTTATAAAATCCTTTCTTAACTAAATCCTATTCATTTTAGTTTTGTATTAAAATTAATTTACGACTAGGTGGATTAAAAATTTGAATGTAATACTGCGCGTATTTCAAATACTTCTGAGGGTTGGAATCTTCTAAAAACACGCTTATCCCAGAATCGATAAAGTAGTAGGTGTAGGTATACACCTAAGAATCAATTTCAAATGGATTCAGGATTTCCAAACAACATTCCCAACTCTTTGCGAGGGTTGTATAGTTCGGGGTCTTGAATTGATGCCAATAGACGATAAGTTGGTCTCATAGGCGTAAGAAATAATACAGAAAATCACTACAGCATCCATACAAAAAGAGTAAATCGCTAAATTGCTTTTGAGTTGGCTCAAATTCATCTTTTTTTATGAAGTGGCAAGCAAAGAAGCTAGCGGTAAGCGAACACCGTTGCTCATGGACATTTGCAACATGAAAGTTGCAACAGTGTTGTCAGCCTTTAAGGTGGGAATTTTTGCGGCGGAGAGGGGGAGGAGGTAGAGGAAGAGGGAGGATGTGAGAGAGAGGGTGATGGGCCATCTCACTCACTGGAGGAAACGCGGAAGCAGACACTTCCACTTTACGCTGATTTTCTGTGAGGTCGTCGTAATACTTAATGTAAAAAAGTTTAAAATGATTTCAGTAGAGGTACTCTATGCTGACAAGAGGTAGTAGTGGCTGTACACTGTTAAAATTTGTCAAGGTAAAATAAATCGAACTGTGCTACTATTCAGAACAGTAGTTCTGAAGTCTAGATACAACCAATGGGTAGAAGACTTACCTACATATTTACACCGTCCATAATGGCGATGATTGTTTCGATGATTATTTGTATAATATCAGACTAGATGTGAAGACGATTTGCCATCACTGATTTGAGAATCAGGATTCACCGTTCTAGTGTCATTTCCGACTTACACTTTCTCCACTGGAAGAAGACGTTGGCAGGGCACAGACGCACCTCTTTACTGACTTTCGGAATAAGCCAGTCTTTGGGGTTGCATGCAACCATGGTCGTGGCCTTGAATAAATAAAATCTGAAGAAAAAAAAAACAATGATTTGAAATCATCTCACGATATACACGACGAATCAAGTCACGGATAGCACTAAAAAGCATATCCCCAAGGCTATTCAACAAGTCGGAGGAGTAACGTTGCGTTTCTTACGAAGGTCCCATAAGCCACAATCGAGAACGCAACGTTTTACTTAGTAGCAGTTTGATATTATCTATCTGTTGCCTATCTATGGCGGATATGTAAAATGTAGGGGACAAAACAAAAATTATTAAATAAATGGGCTTTTATATGTCTTCCCAATACCAATATATAATACATATACTCGTATATGGGGCATTACCCGACTACATCACAACCAACGTCTGCTGATGATCTTAAATTGAATCTAATATATCCGTATATATCAGTGTAGCTCAAAAACAACTATAATTAAAAGAAGCAAAAGTAAGCAAAGCAAAAGTATATATCAGATAGGATCTCATTTGACAGATCCTTAAAAATATGAGGTGCAAGTTTTATGAATTTGTTATATTTACAACTGATATGTTTTGAGTGCCGGGTTTAATAATTTTTTTTCACTGGTAGATATATCATGCTGACGGTAGAAATCTTCACGGTTCCAGCATTTCTACCCTTGTCGATCGCCATAGTTGATATCTTGGCCGGTACATCGTTTCATCGAGAAATCCAATTAGCAGAGTGATCAATGGAGTTCATCAGTTAATAATAAGAAATTCCATATTTACAACGTCACCGATCGAATCTACAATAATTGAATTAGTTTCATTCAGAAACCAGTTGCTTTTGTCTTCAATAAATAATGAAGATACTATTTCTTCCTTTTCTTGTATTACATTTATATTAAATCAAGCTCCACAGTGCTTGTCCCATAAAAAGTAAAGGAGGAAATCTATTGTTCCATTTCCCTCCACTTGTTCGCAGGCAGACAAGGTTAATTTGTTTTAAAATCATTTTACTGGAGGGTGAATGTACGGATCCCCCTTACATCCGCCCCCTCGCTTTTAAATAGACTTATAAGCTAGGTCTTACTCGCGGCGTCGATGGCGCTTTGTTTATTTAGTGTTTTCTTTTAGGAACATTTGTTATAATTTACCTAGAATTGAAAAATTACAATAGATACGCATAAATGGATCGTAAAACAAATAAACTTCATTCCATTAACTAGATTTGCCAGGATTCTTTTTTTTCACTGTTCCCGTATGGAGGGAGGACATACCAAAAAGATATTTTTGCATAGATGAGCTTTGCTCGCGGCTTTGCTAACGTGGATTTATTTCTTTTGGATTAAAAAGTACCTTATGTCACGTTCCAATTTTAAACCTATCATATCGATCCGTTGCTTCGATAAGCCAACAAACTAGAAGAAGGATAAGCCAACAAACTTCACATTTATGATATTAGATACTATAGATAGTAATTATAGTATAATTTTATGTGTAGTGATT
>DWHQ01000876.1:0-12161 GCA_018247955.1 Eurytides marcellus marcellus | reverse complement strand
ATATATTATGTTAATATATCGATATATTGTAGATAAATAATTATTTAAGTTAGACAGAAATGGGTATATTAAATAAAATGTCTTTTAATTTATTATACAATTTTTCCTTAAATCACTGGTATTAAGTACTTAATACAAAAATGTTGTATGATATGTAATATTTTAAATTATATAAGCAGGGTCTTGTTACATTATGGTTCAATTATTTTTATATAAATTTTATTCTTAGGTGCAACGCAAAAAGGTCACAGTTCCAGTTCCTGCAGGAGTTGAAAATGGACAGACTGTACGCATGGCTGTTGGGAACAATGAAGTGTTTATTACCTTTAAGGTGGAGGAATCCAGTTATTTTAAACGAGATGGTGCTGATATCCACACAGACTGTACAGTAAGTCATTAATTTTAAAAATGTATGGTGTAAGAATAAAATATAACTTAATGTATAACGTCTCTTGCTTTTTGTAAGGGTACCATAGCATTGAGAGTTATCACACCAACTAATATATCGACGTTAGAAAGCATAAACGTAGTAACTAGCAAAACCAAAGTTATTCAAAAGACATACACCAATTGACATGGTTTCATTAACTGATTTCAACAATGTAATAAAAAAAAATGTGTCATTTACAACATTTTTGCTTTCCAGCGTCGATATAATAGAAAATGCACATGAACTACTATGTTTTGGTATAAAGGATAATGTTGCCAGTTTCATCTAGGAGCCTAACTCATCATCTCTCATCTCTGGGTGTTAAAATGCATTGATGCATTATAGGCTAGGGCATCACCTACTATCTGCAAGCTCTCATGTGTGACCCAGCAACTGTAGGTTCTTTTTGACTTGTGGGGGTCTTAATTTTTTATTAAATTTAAGTGGCGGCTATTGATTGATATTCACCTGTTGATTCATTGAGTTTTTTTTCGTTTAAAAATAATGTCGTTTTTCTATCAATGAATATACTCTAATTAGATTATTTGTTTTAACATTGAATACATTATAGACCATTGAAAAGTAATAGATTATTTAAAATTAAAAAGTGATTACCACCACATATTATATTAAAAATGATAGAATATTTCTAATAGTTTTTAATCAATTCTTCCCGTTTAATTTATATAAAAAAATAAAAAAGGTCTTATAATAAAAGTATTTCATATCTTTTCAGATTTCAGTAGCACAGGCAGTTTTAGGAGGTTCAGTCAGGATACAGGGTCTTTATGAGGATCACACATTACAGGTGGGTGTTTAGACCATGGGAACAAAATTAAGTAGTAGTAATATATGCATATTTTCAAGCTTATATAAGTTAAAGAAATTGTAGACGGACACAACACACACCTAGATATCAAACATTGTTTGTTCCATATCTGGGTGTAGTTTATCACTTAAAACATCTTTCTTTTAAAATGTACAAAGTCACTGCACCTTTTTTAATTTAACCAAAAAACGTTTATTGCAGATTATGCCTGGAACCTCATCTCACAGTACAATTCGCTTGTCACAAAAGGGTATGAAAAGAGTAAGCCAACATGGTTACGGAGACCACTATGTTCACATAAAAATACAGGTAACAAATTAATATATTTCTCTTATACAATATCTTGCGATAATTATTAAAATACAAACTGTTTTGTGTTTAGCATTGATGTATTTGACAAACATAATTCATGATATTTACTTGTTGTTAATCTATTGATTTATTTAAGAATTATTTTATGAAGCCTTAGTTATAGTAGTATTGCGGTTTGTGGTAAATTAAATTTTGGAATGATAGCATGCATACTTGAATGTATTTTAATTTGTCTTTTAAGGTACCAAAGGCACTCACTGAGAAACAGAAAGCATTAATGTACGCGTATGCCGAGTTAGAAGAAGATACACCGGGCCAAATTCATGGGGTGTCATATGACAGAGATGGTAAGAAAGCATAGATATATCGAGAGAGAACATAGTACCTCCAATGCTTGCAATGAGCAAGTGAAATGTTACCATAATATAGATTTGATAGCTTAAGAGGTTCTCTCATCATTCGCTAAAGAACACTTTTGTTATAAATTCAAATGAAAGATTACTTATTCAAAGGAATAATAGAAAGTTGTGGAATAATCGTTTCAATAAGGCTACAAAGTGTACGACGGCCCGATTTAAGTCATTCGGATATAATTTGTTTTACAGAAAGTGTCAAAACTAGTAGCAGTAATACAAATGACACGGACTCTCAAAAGATCCATCATACGAATAGAGATTCGGAGTATAGCGGACGCGAGAAATCGAAATCGTGGACTTTCTTTGACAGTTTGCTTGATGCATATCGAAATAATACACCAAGTTTTGTCGTCGGTTTCCTCATGTCCATATTTCTCATTTTGTTTTTCGCTCTCATGGACACCGAAGATAGATTAGGAGTACAAGAATATGTCGAGAAAAATGTTCACAATAATAATGATACTCAATATTTGGACACGCCATTGGGTTACCAAAGAACTATTAAGAGACAGAGGGAAAAGAATCCAGAGTTGTATGAAGCTTAGACAGTATTCCTCAGAGCCATTGTAGTTTCCCCTTTAAAAAAAAAGCTATCTGCTTGAACATCACATATGCAGGAATCAATTTATTTAATGTGATACATAGAATATCAGATGATATTTTCCAATAATTTATTAATATTGTTTATTGAAAATTAATAAAAATATAAACATTGTCAACGCTGTTTGTTACATTGTTTTAAACACGATTTTCGATAATATTCAATATGAGGTTGTTTAAGAATGGTTAAGGATTATGTAAAGGATATAGTATGATGGTTGTACAAATATGTAAACAATTATATAGAAAATGTTAAATGAACTTGTTGTTTCATTTAGATCCTATTTTATTTATTTACCTTCTCTACCATCATGCTATTGTCCAAAAGCATTCCCATGCCCGTTATATACAATCATTTAATGTTTCACCTTTTAGGTGGCAAGATTTAAGGCATAGTCTTCAGCTTCTAATGATTTTTAAGTAAGAAGCGAGTTCAACTTAACCACACGATTAAAAATGTCGCATAATTTACATAATTTTTTTTCAACTTGAAGTAAAATTGTAGCATAGAGTAGAACTGCTCATTTTTAATAGTAAAGTAGTTAAACTTATTAAGTCAGTAGATTTGGTTTTGTAACATTCTAAATTTACATTTTAGGTAATCAATATTTTTTTTTTGTTCATTTCACCATACAAGATTAAATAACCCGCATTAAATGGTGTCTTGTTAATACGTCGAATTAGTTTATGTCGACGTTAGGATTTATTGCGGTAAATGTTGTATCAAAAGTAGACCTTGTTGTAGCGCCATCTGTCGGATCTTTAATTCCTTTATTTTTATCTTCATATGTCTATTTATTTTATACGGATAAACGCCCCGATTTGAAACAATTATTTGTAATTTAATTATTAATATTTGCCTCGGGTGGGAATCAAATATACGACGCCGATTAATTTCTATACATCAACAACATTTGAGACAAAAATGTAAAAGTTTTTTGTGATGTTAAAATTAATACATCCTTAGAATTGAGCTAGTGAATTTTAATTTTACAGGTAATAAAATCTCAATATCTGAGCCGCATAACCTCGTGGACGCTGTGAAAGAAGCTTTAAAAAAAAAGAAAAGTATAGACAGACCCACTCCCGAAACACCAGAAGATGACACCCTAAAGGAATCTAAAAGAAGCAAGGGATAAATTTCCATGAGAAAACAACAAGCACGCAATCACCAGGCGGTGTTTAGGGAAGGATATTCAGTTCAAGTTTTTACAATATTTCAGATAAAATTACGCGCGAAAACAAATATGTTTCGTTGGTTTCATTTAGTTGAAATTGTAACTTTTTTTTTCGCTTTGATTATTATCGTATTATAAAGATACAATTTTTTTGTGTATTCCAATAAATTCATTAGCACTGTGATATAAAGTTAAATGAGTTTCGTTGACAATGAGTAAGCCGTACCGTATGGTGTAGTTTACGGGGAGCACGTATTTTATTGTTGATACGGTTTCAAATATTGAAGTGATGTATACAGCTGTACATAGGCGTTGACTAGTGTGTAGGAAATGGTAAATAAAATATAGAATTTCATAATGATGTTTCATTTATGACTTAATAGTATTTTAGTATATACCTATGTTACATACATTACAAATAAAAATATATTAAAACAAGTAATAACAATTCCTACCATGGTCAACAACAGTTTTTTGCTGCCATAAATAAGTTATTATTGCATTGTAGTTCTATTATTTCCAATTGTAGGTTTGACGGAACATTCTCAGGACATATATTAAAGGGCATCGAAAAAATATCTATACATGGTTGAATTTTTTTAAAGTCAGCAAATCTAGCCTCAAATTCTTAATGTAGTTTTAATAAAGATTCTGAAAAGACTTTTAGCTTCTCTTCACTCACAGGCTTCAAAGAATTAAGTCTTGGGAAATGAGTCAAATCATTTTTTTCCAAACATTTAGAAAATATAAATAATTGGGTTTTAAAAGATCTCAAACTGCCCCAAGTTTCATCTATAAATTGATTTCTTCCCTGTAAATTCTTGTTCAACTTATTATAGTGCTCGAGTAAATCTGTAAAAAAAGCAAACTCGATGCACCAATTCTTATCCTCCAATATTTTCCAATCATCCCAAATTTCTATTTTGGTTTTAAGAAAAACTTTGATTTCTTCTAGAAGACTCCAAACTCTTGCAAAGGCATTCCCACAACTCAGCCTGATCTTCGTATGATAAAGGACATCCGAAAATTCTGCATCAACTTCCGACAAAAACTCTTGAAATTGTCGATGTAGCAAACCACGGGCTCGAATGGTATTAATTAATTTAATAATAACATTAAGTACGCGATTGATATCCAAGGCGGCTTTGCAAAGAACATCTTGGTGGATAATACAGTGTAAAAAAATTGTTTCACTTTCTGGATTTTGACTTTTAAATATTTCTGCAAATCCTGTATTTTTCCCCACCATATTAGGTGCTCCATCAGTTGTTATATTGATAAGATTAGATATCGGAGCTTTCAAAGACTTCATTACCTCCATAAATTCGTCAAAAATGATTTTCCCCGTTGTTTTTCCTTTAAGAGATCGTAAACAAGCAAGTTCTTCAGCTATTTTGAAGTTTTCATCAACTCCTCTGATAAAAACTAAAAGTTGAGCTGTGTCGGTCCTATCAACACTCTCATCCATAGTTATTGAAAAATATTTAAAGTTTTCTAAGCATCCACTGAGTTGGTTAACTAAATTAGTAGAAATTGCTTCAATTCTTTTTGTCACTGCTCTGCGTGACAGCCCTATAGACTCAAAATCCTTAACCTTTTCCGGATATAGAACTTTTCCAACACTTATCAGGACATCCTTTAAAAATTCTCCTTCAGAGAACGGTTTATTACTTTTTGCTATTTTATAAGCAACAATGTGTCCAGCTAACGTGGAGGATCGTTGGACACTTTTTTTATTTTTAAAAAACAGTTGCTGACTAGTGATTTTCCTTTTTAATTCCTCAGCATTAAATTTCTTATCTTCGTCGGTCATTAAGAAGTACTTCGACTCTTGATGTTTTGAATTAAAATGTCTTGCCAGATTATAATCTTTTAAGACAGCCACCGATTCTTGGCAGATAAGACAAATAGGTTTTTGGTTGTGTGCCATGAAAAAATACTTCCATGTCCACTCTTCTTGGAATGCACGACATTCCGAATCAATTTTTCTTTTTTTATTTTCGATTGACATTTTTGGGAGTAAATTTAAAAAAAAATATAAACAGAAGGAAAGATTTTCTAAAAAAAAAAAACAAAATGAGTTTTTTTGCCAAAGCTTTTCAATTGGGAAAAGCTTAATGTTATTTTATGAATGTCCTTAAAAATATTTATTTAATCTATTCTCTTTATAAAAAAAAACACCATTTTATATTTAAATATTATAAAACATCGCATTTTCGACGAATCGTCACTTTATATTTTTTTTAAAACATTAGAAAATTTTTTTTTGGTTTCATATTTTTTTTAGGGGTGATTTTTTTATTTATTTACACGTACACTTTATTACAATAACTTAAATTGGAATTACGAAGGGCGGACTTAATACGCACGGGCATTCTCTCCCAGTCAATGTATGTATGTATGTATTGTTAAGCAATTAGCAGAATACCAATTAACAATCTCGATAACAAAATAAAAGAAATAACATCCGTTAGTTTTTAACTGTAAAAACGCCATAGCGGAGTTTATTCACGAGTATTGGGGGTTTCTATTTTCCCTTATAATATTCCTAACAGTGGGTATGGGCAATGTTAACTAAATAAATGAATTTTGGTTACGAAAAGACAACGACGTCAGTCGAAAGTCCATTTGAGAAATACGTTGCTAAAGTTTTCGGATATTTACCTAGGCTCGTAAAAATAGAAACCCGTACAAAAATTTTGCAATTCTTTGAAGAAAAAGATTTGGACCTGACTTTTGTTCGTCCAAGTGTAATGAAAAGCAAATCTGCTCCCACTGAAAGGATTCAAAGAAGGACCGCATGTAGTGTGACCAGCGACTGATCAAGCGTTCTGACCGCCCTAGGCTAATTATGAAGACGCGCCCCCACCGTTACGATATACCTCAAAAGTGATATATTAGTTTTGACTTTGTTTACTAGCATGAAAATTTTAACATGGTTCATACTTATACGTTCACCTATAAAAGTTTTCAGATTGATGTGAAAGTGAAACTAACGTTGTCCTTTGTCCATCAGCAAGACATTCAACCTTAGATTGGCAAACCTTTTTTTTAGCTGACCGTAGGTACATAAAAGCAAAGCACCTCACGCATTATACGACCAAAATCATGACAACTGCAGGTTACCAAGTAGAAAACAAAATACATGTAATGTTTGGCCGCATAACAGGTACTGGCTTAGTTACTATAGACAACATAGTTGTTGCGGCCATTGACCATTAGTGTGGTTACGTAGTGAGTTAAGTTAGTTTGACTCTAAGATTTTTTTAAATATTCTTACAAGAAAACATTTTTGCAACTGATTAATGATTTATTTGAAAATTATAGTAATTATTATTAGTTATACAAATTATACAAAAGTCTTTTATCGTGCTTTAGCGTTTGCAAATCTTTCCACATTTTTTTCAAATTTAATAGTTTGAAAAAATCACTTTCTATGTACATCAACGAGAGAGCTGTAAGTTTTTGCTGCCGGAGTGTGGAGCGCAAGTAATTTTTTACTCTTTTCAGTGTTGAGAAAGACCTTTCGCCGCTGCAGTTGGTACGTAAGGCATATGACACACAGTGTGTAGCAGAATGTGTGTCATGGCTTTCGTCTGATATAAGTTTTATATAAATGCAGAGAAAACAATAATATATCGTACAGATATAGTTAATACATTGAGCGTGTACCGCGTAAGGTTCATATGTTACATGTAATTGGATTAAGTACACTATGGAATAGACTAGCCGACGCCAGCATCACCACATGTCAGTTGATTAAGTTGCTCGGCGCGTGGAATGTTTAAACAAGACAAGATTTAAACGGAATGAATTAATAGCCTGCTGTCTCACGCAGAAATACAATAAGAAAATATGGTGATTTATATTAGATATTGCCCGAAGCCATGGTACCTCAGTGTCCGGGCGCTCGCTTTTAATTCAATATACTCGAGCAACCTGAGTTCAAACCCCGATGCCGGCACTAATGAGTTTTTAATTCATAATTAACATTTTTAAGTGCTGATTTACCACGTGCTCGACGGTGAAGGAAAACGTCGTGAGGAAAACTGCATATTTAAGAAACAATAAAAAATTCTTAAATGTGTGAATCCGCCAATTAGCAGTGGGGTCGCAGGGATGGTTTGTGACTATATTCCCTCTGTATAGAGGAGGCCCGTGCCCAGCAGTGGGACATATATAGGTCGTGATACTTACCCGATTCACCCGGCCCATTCAGCTGCGTGGCTTTACCACGGTGTGAGTTTTTGGATCAGTTCTTTTAAATATCGTTATATTCTTACTATCCTTAATAATAGATAAAACTAAAATACAGAATCAAAATCCCCGTGAACGAAGCTACAGAGCAAACCTAGCTAAATAATGTTTGATTTTTTTTTGCTTTGCGACTTTTATGAAATTCTTTTAGTTATGTTTGTTTTTTGGGTTACAAACAAAACTTGCGTGCGAAGTTTCCAAAATAGGGCAAAGTTTACTTTAAACTATTGACTGCACGTTTTAAAGAGTTTCTGGTGCTAATTATTATTTTCACCAATTACAAAACGAAACAAAACTTAAATATCACGATGTCATCATCCACTTTTTGTTAAATTATCGTTATTTTATACAATTAATGTCTATAAATCGGGCCCTTGACAATAATAACACTATTTTATTGAACCTAAGCTTTTAACAATTTCAATTAACAAAACATTTTCAAACGCTTTGTTATCTTTTACAATCAAAACTTGTTGACACGAAAAAAGTTGCTTACGAACTATTATTTTTATCTTATTCTTTTGGAATCATAAATAACAAGCATTCAGATGATTTCATATCTCAAACATTCATATTTGTATGTCATATTTTGCATATAGTTTCACAAACATCATCACACGTCTTTCGCCCTTAAAATTGAGATGCTAAACAATTGAATTTTTCATACAAAAAATTCTTTTCGATTTAAAAAACGTTCAGAAAGCTATGGCTAAATTAAAAAAATATGTAAAAGGATGTTTGTGTGCTAAAGGTACACAGATACAAATACAGTAAATAATTTGATTGAAGAAAGCGCACTGGGAATGATGTGATCGCCTCCAGGCTATTTAAAGATTCAAATTATGAAAATTTTACACGTAATTTAAAAAAGAAAAGAGAGTTAGACTCCCGCTGAGTTTCTTTCACCGGTCCTTTCAGGTCTAAGGCATTTTTTTCCGAACGGGTAGTAGAATCAAGACATCAAAAAGTGATTGTAGATCAATCCAATTTTGAACATATTTTTTTTATTTCAACTTTCAAAAAACAATCAGTGGTATTTGGTTATTACCGTATTACGTATTATTATTAAACCTTATTCCAGATACACATCACATCCGTCGATCCACAACTTTTTTGTTTGCTATGGACTTGACAAACCTCCTTCTTAGCACTTACATGAGCTTAGGGTGAGAGCAAGCAAGAATCTTTGTTTGCTGAAACGCTCTCGATGATAATACACGTTTTATTTTGTGAAGACAGCGTCGTTTTTTAAAGAATCTACTTCGAAATCGTTCATTTTTTTTATACCTGCGAATATGAGTTTAAATGTAAGATTTTTTTTAGCGTAAGAAATTCTTCCATGAAGATATCAATATGGTTTGTTTATTTAAGTCATCAGTCACCTTTTTTAAACATGGGTGTTTTTTTTAGGAAATAGAATGACCAAGTAAGTCGTGAACCTGATGACACGTGTGCCCTTAAAAACAGCGTTACACAAAATTTCAGATTTCATCTGCATGCATTCGACCGTTCATTGACCTATGCTGTGATTCTAATCCAGAAATGTAAAATAATATATCTCTATGCCTACTATTTGCGCTGACAATATTGCCTATCGGCCGGAACTCAGTAATGTTAACTGAATCCTTGGAGGTTGATTAATAACCAATGACGGATTCTGCTAAAGCAGAGATTCTCAAACTTTTTTTTTCGGTGAATCCCCTGCAGCTAAATTTCTACCATATTGCCAGAACTCGTCAAAACATGTGAAGAGAAATTAGATCTAATCACACCCCCGCCGGGTCTCCTGTGGACCCCAGGGGATCTACTTATACCACTTTGGGAATCTCCGTGCTAAATTTTTTTACCACTTACGAAGTTAGGCGAAATTATAACGCAAATAATTAAGCACATGTCATTATTTAATATAGTTTTAAACGAAATTGACTTATGTCAATTTCAATGCTTATGCATATATATTATCGCGCAAATTGAATTGTTGAAATAAATGATCATCGAAATGAAAAACATAAACGTTGTTACGTTTACGGTAAGCAAATAGCGGCCATTTAGAACTTTCTAAACAATTTATTATTACGACACAGAGCATAATATCCTATTTCCTCAAGAAATAACTTAGGGATAATGCTGTGAATACTTCAGACGCGGGAAGTAATATTTTAGGCAGAAATAACGTAGGTGAAACATAACGGTATTTTAATAAAATATCATTCTTTTGTAACCTATTTTTAAATGCTGATATGGGAAATGATCATTGAGTAAAAAAATATGAAAAATAATAATTCCTGTGAGTGATTTGACGAGTTGCTATTGGCAATCAGCAACCAAACCGTGGGTCGTGGGTTCGCTGCCGACTAAGGGTAAGGATTTATATGGTCTACGGATTATTGCTTTAGTCCCAAGCCCTTTTCCGCGTGATATTTGTGTTAATAATAGCCAAGCGGTATTGATATGTATATTTTTTTAGGAAAAAAAGCGATAAGACGAGTCGTATGGTAAGCGAAACGAATGCCCAACAACAACACAGTGTCACATAGAACCTCCTTGGACTTACCTATCTAAGGTGAGATATCTCTATGTCTACTAACCCTGGTTACAGGCCCAGTGATTGCTGCTGAAACTCTTAAAACTGAAACAGAGTTATACTTACACATTGCTGCTTGGTGATTGTGCAGGTTTTTGGCCAGGTCGGCAAGATTAGATCACGCTAATGCTAAATTGTCAACGTACCGATTTACATCGGCATTTTTTTGTGGAGTACGAGCTGTAGGCAAACGGGCAAGCGCTTACCTAATGGTAAGCGATCACCATTGCCCATGGACATTGGCAACATTGAAGGTGCTGCAAATGCGTTGCCAGCCTTTAAGGTGGAAGTTTTTGGGAGGGGCCACCGGCCATCTCACTCACCGGATCAAACGCACAAACATTTTCACTGTTTTTTTATGTTACCGTCGCATTGTTCTGTTATGATAGTGCCACTTAACCACTGCCTTGCGTGGCTGGTCACTCATTTTAATAGAATAATAATATCGAAAAAGGCAAGGCTCGTTTCGGCATCGTAAATATCGCTTTGAATCATCGGGAGTTCATTAAAAAGGATTGATGAAATCCGTGAAAAGATTCTTTCTATAATCTGTGTAAATTGATAATCCTGTACGATATACTCGATTCATTATAACGGCAGAAGTGTATACTTATACCTAGGCAATTATATAACACGTTAGTGGAAAACGCCTACACTTTTATTAAATCTATATTGATTTTACACTGAATCCCGGCGTCACGTTACGTTTATAAAATAGCAATAATGTTACAGTCCAATCCCCTTACTATTACCCCAGTACGTGCCCAGACGACTTCATAGAATATTACATGAAGTATATTAAAGCTTAGGTTACCACAATAAATTTTAACAAAACGAGTTAACTTTTTACTAGAAAATAATGTAATGCAATAACGAGAAGGATACGATGTTGTACTTTTAATTATATAAAAAAAACCTAATAACTTGTGAAAATTTACAACGTAACTGCATTATATAAAGTTGAGTGGAATCAACTAGATTATTACAGATTCCACTTTAGCAAGCATCAAATACAATAAGCTGATAATTGACCAGTATCTGACCATAAGCACACGACGTTTCCAGTTGACTGTGAAATTAATCGACGTAGTGACATAGACCTATAAATTACTATAAATGTAAATAGAGCTTTGTCCCTCTATATAAGTAACTTTATCAAATAGAAATACTATTCGAAATCAAGTTTCTCAATTAGTCTAATATATTATGTCACTTACAATTTTAATTTTATTATCATTTTATTATAATTTGAGATTGGAACCTATTTATCATCAGATAAAAATGTTAAAATTGTAAGTGAAGTACATAAAACGTAAAGTTAGGTAGCGATTTTTGTCGTGCTGCCTATATACAAGTAGACCTTGTGGTTTAGTTATCTCACTTGTCCAAGAAAAGGAAAAGGTATTAATACTAGACTTATTGATCTAAATGTGGCTCTATTTAAATAAAACTAAACAAGCAGTGTATGTATTTAGTCCTATCTATCAAGAGTCATTACTATTATCAATTATTAAGTTCGAAATAAAAAAAAAATATTCAGGGCACATGAAAACTT
>DWHQ01000875.1:0-12162 GCA_018247955.1 Eurytides marcellus marcellus | reverse complement strand
CAGTTATTGTATCTCGGCCAAACTCAATCGCGTTCGAAGTCCAATGACCTAGAGTGCATCTCTGCTTAATCAACCTACGTCGCTTAAACGCTATGAGTTAAAATACATCGTACAGTAAATTACCTAAGGCTACAATCGATTACGATATATAAATGCATTCCAATCTCGTAGACGTGATGTATGTGATGCGGCGGCGTTTGGGTCCAGATTGCCTTGGCAACGTCTTGACGGGTTCACAAGTAGTGGGGGGATTGAAACGCCATCGCGCACCGACCCGCTGCTAGACCCGGCAAGGCGATATGAACCCAATTACCCAAACGCTGCGTCCACTCATTACCAATTTCCTATTCTTATAATACTCTTCGCCGATTTTCTATATACTTAGTGTTAGATATACATAACGGGTACAATAATAAAAACAAATACGCTAACATAAAGCAATCTTTCAGATTCGAAAATCATATTTGTGCGCCAAAACCCGCGCTCGCCGCAACGAATACAATTCAACATTTGCAACTCTGAAAAAAACAAAACCTTTTAAAGCCAAGTACGCAGTAGTCGATGGCTCAACAGCCATGCATAATAATCTAAGGATAACGCTTGAGCCGAACCAATATTATAATCGTCAAAAAGGACGTTTACATCTTACATCCTACAAAGACCAATACCACTTGACCTTTACTATCCATTACTCAATTCTGGCGACAGGATGAGAAAGTTAGGAAACAGAAAACAGTTGGCTAAATCTCAACATGGCAATTAGGAAATACACCAGGCAAACAAACGAATCAACTCTTACATCTTCGGCAGTGAAAGCTTCATTGATAAAATAGGAAACATTGGACAATAAATGCTAAATGGAAACTCAAAACCAAAGTGTCGTGACATTTAAAGAAACATTTAAGCTCTATGGGTCATATTACGGCAAGTATTCTGTGACCTCTATGACTGAATGCCAGAGCTTTAGAGGTCATGCATCACGGATCTAAGATAGCAAAACACATTACTGCAGTGACCTTTAATCTCCGACTTACATGACACATATTTTATATAACAGTAGTCCTATTTAATTTCATATTCACCAATTCCTTGTTCATTCATTCGTTATTACAAACTCGAACCTAACGTTCTTTATTATTATATCGACGGTTGAAAGCGATTGTCGTATCTCGAAAAATCCAACTTTCATAACCCATAAATTTGAAATTGGCCATAGAAAGTTGAATTTCGGAACGTATTTTAAATATTTTTCCCATTTATATATATTATCGATCTTTTCAAACCTTACTTGACACAGTTCACTGGAATATCCTAAAACTACTACTTGATTGATATCGGAGATTTTCGAGATATGACATGTACCGCTTTCTGCCGTCGATATAACCGTATATTATTATACTACAGATTGAAAACTGATTAGATTGAGTGTTAAAAATATCTTCTTACATAACATTTATCAACATGGTGAAAGGCGTAACAGTTGTGTGGGGACGAATGAATGGACAAATCACAAATGTAGGTGAACGTGGTGAATCTGTTAAAATATTTATGATATACTACGATGAAAAAATACTCTATAGGTCATCTGATAGCTACGGCTAGTTTAGGATTGTCTGGAGTTGTACGTGAGGTTGCTGGTTGGTCGGCGAGTGCACTCAGTACCTCGCCAAGTCTTCGTGATCGTCGAGCGACAGCTTACTGTCTATCACTGGAAAGGTACAACGAGCTGTTATTATCTCTTTCTTGAAAAGATAGAAATATCTTGTGCCATACTCGCTTTATATACATAAACTTGACGCAGACAAACGCCAAGATCCGGAATTATCTGTAAGAACTACAGATAATCGTTCCGGAACAGAAACCACGGGAATCGAACCCACGACTCGCGGCGCCGAAGCCGCTTAGCTTAGTAAATGCGCCAAATGGAAATATTACATATTCCCATACTTTTTATTACCAAACAGGATTTGCCCGCGGTTTCCCTTGGGTAGACCACGGGAAACCGCGCATTTATATTGCAACTGGTTTTGGGAATTTTTCGGGACGGGATATGGATTAATTCGAGCCACAGAATTACAAATACATCTGTGCATAATCTCACCGATCACTACTACTGATTAAACAAGGGAACACTAACAAATACACTTTATATTACCGATATTATATAGTAAGGATATACTTACTATGTAATATCTATAAATCTAAGTACCACCTGTTGCTAAATGGTGTAGTCTTAGGTGAAAAATGCTATTCGTCCTGGAACCTTATAGTGCACTGATGTATACGATATAGGCATGTAACCAGACACAGGTGCACCTACTCTTACCTTAATCTGATAGCCCAATAGGCTCCCAAACGTTGGATATCCAAAACGATCGGAAGAAGATCAGGCGTAGAAGTGATGATATAAAACCGATCTTAAAACAACGACTTATCCCAACTATCGCTAGACAAATAATCGGGACTGATTATTTCTAATGAAATTCATGGACTACTCTGTTTGTCAGTCCATCGGGTGATTCGCTCGTAAAACTTTTATAACCCAACTATAAAATAAAAATTGTGTCATTGTTATAATTCCAGTACCGAAACAGCTACCCTATCTATTTTTATTTTAAAGCCTACCTTCATAAAACATATTTATTCTCAATTCTAAAATTCTCAATTAAAATTGTAATTGTCTTTGTGTAACAATGAATTAAAAAATATAGGGCCGCGTATGTAGTACCTATATAAGTCAAAATGTCTTATATATAATATAAGTCAAAACTTAATGACAAGTAGGACGAGATTCACAGACATTAAATCACGGACACAATGTACACCCAAGCTCGGGACAACGATTTGTTAGATAACTTTTCGGCTGGTTTGGGAATCGAACCTATAACATCATACACATTGTCATACATTTCCATACCCGTCCGAAAAAAATTATAAGCTGTTAGCAACACGATTGCTCTTACAATGTCGATACAAAACGAACATTACGACCGCAGTGTATTGTAACCAAAATTGAACTGTCACCACTATAACCTACTGTAACCTGTCAAATAAGCTCACCACAATAACCAACCCTAACCTGTAACGAATTGTTTGAAGAAATGTTACCACTGACCATGTAAGAACTAACGACTATCTGATTCTATACTATCCACTATCTACTGATCACTATCAAGATGCTTGGAAACTCACTTGGGTCCTGGATAGTAATACGGTGGTGGTCGCTCGTACTCAGTAGGGCCGTGGTAGCGCGGAGGTCCTTCCTCCCAATGCCTGAAACCATCACCAGTGCACCTAAGTCACCGATATCACCCGTAGTGCGTTTTGTTCAATCATGATTGTTCATTAGTGAAATTTATTGAAACGAAAGTCGATCCGCCAAATCGAAATTCAATGAACACTAAGCCAACTTAATTTTTGGACATTTTCGGTTTTCAATGTCAAATTACTCATTAAGATAATACAATGCAACGCTCAACTTATTTCACGAATACGAAAATATTTTAATTCAATTATAAACGAAATTTTCAAAGAATTTATTTTTTATATGTTAGTTAATGCTGAATCAGATTTATTCTGAATTAGGGTTCTATTCGGAATTATATAAAACACCAATTTGGACTTTATGGGGCATATCAGTCTTATTAATGCGAAACAAATATTTGATACCAACCTCAAATTCACTGAACAAAGAACAATGCGAACATAAATACAATACAATACAAACATGAATGTGCGGTTACAAAACAAGGCCTTATTGTGAAGATGTTACATTTATTGTATAAATGTTGCTTAATATCAGAGGAGAAAACTGACAACCTCGCTGCGTGTATTTTATTTTGGCGGTTTGAGCTGAAGCGTGCTTCAATAGATTAGCAATTTAACTTTTTCATATCAATGGTGAAATTAAATCAATAAAAGTATTAGCGATAATTTATCGTAATGAGGTCGTGTTGGTCGTGTGACCAAGAATAAATAAATGAACAAGGTTGCTAATTTTAAAGACTGTGTCGGTAAATTGTGTAAGTATCACTAAACGAATTGCGATGCTGAGTCGTTTAAATATGTCTCAATGAACTGTGGCTCCGAAAAGTGTGTATATGTCACACGAACGTTTAGTTGTATATATATGAATAAACCAACTGTGCTACGAAGTTGTGCAAATATGTCTACGAACTGTGTAGCTGATTAGCAAAAGTATCTTTTACTAATTACTTTAGGAGTCGCGGCGCTGAGTTGTCTAAAAGCGACTCAACAAACTGTATCGTTTAATTGTGTAAATATGACTACAAACTGTGTACATGATTTTTTTGAAGTTTTGTAAGATTCTAAACTGATTTCGGCGCTTAGTCGCATTAAACCGACTAAACAAACTGTGCTGTTAAGTTGAGTGAATATAACACAACGTATCATGTCACTAAGTTAGGTAAATATAACTACAAACTGTGTAGCAGATTTGTGTAAGTATCACTTAACGAATTGCGGTGCCGAGTCGTATCAAAACTACTAAACAAACTTTGTCTTATTTGTGTAAATATCACCAAATGAATTGTGTCGTAAGTTGTGTATATACGATTATGTCACTAAGTTGTGTAAGTATCATCAAATAATTGTGTTGTTAAGTTGTGTATATACGATTATGTCACTATGTTGTGTAAGTATCACCAAAGAAATCGGTGTCTCTAAATTGTGTAAGCATCACCAAATGAGCTGTGTCGTTGTCCGTGACACTTGTGTAAGTGAGACAATGCCAACGAACCGTATTCAGTTCAGTGAGCCGATGAGATCGTGGCAGTGGGTGGTGGCTGTGATCGTTGCGTTGGACGGTGTATGTGATCGTGGTGGTGGGTGGTGGGTGGTGGATGTGCGGGTACTCACTTGGGAGCCATGTCGTTGTAGCGGCGCGCGTGGTGCGGCTCGAGCGGCGGCGCCAGAGGCGGCGCGGGCTCGGAGTGCGCGCCGCTCGGCCCGCCCGCGCACCCCGCGCCCCCCGCCCCGCCCCGCCCGCGCCCCGTGCGCTTCTCCGCCTTGTATGTGCTGCGAGACCTCACACTGAGCCCGACGGGAGGACGGTTCCCACTACACCGCCATCGGCGACAGCCGAACCGATCCGATCCGAGCAAAATCGAGTCCGAACGCGTGATACCACAATATGGTCGTGAAGGTACCATTACACGAATGATAATAATAATTTCGATTTTTTATAAAACGTATTAACCGACTTCATATTAATCCTACTTGCGATATACCGTTTACAACAAATATACGCATACTTAAGTTAATTTATATGGGACCACACGACAAGCACCAGCTTTCAAATATAACAAGAATAAAAATCAAAATTGGTACACTCAGTAAAAAGTTATGAGGCAACACACATGAAAAAATACAGTCGAATTGAGAACCTCCTCATTTTTTGAAGTCGGTTAAAAATGGTCGACACCTTACTGATGGCGATCGTGCGATGGACCATTAAGTCGTTAAAACCAATTTGTGTCATTAGACGCCGACCAATCCGAACGAGGAGGAGTCAGAACGCACGTGTGATACAACAGTTCAGTCGTGAGGGATCCATTGACACGAATGATATAATGGGTGACACTACTTCTACGGTGGGCATCCGACCTAATGACACGAATAGGTTTTACGCCATACTGACTGAAACTCAACGGTACGCTACGTGAAGCTAAAAATTAAAAGTACATTTGCGATTTCCTGGTAGTTGGTTTTGTTAACTAAAATGTATACTTTTTGACAAATGAACCAACATCAATTAGACTCACATGTCCCGAAGTTGTAGTTGGGATTTAATCGAGAATCGTATCGCTAACATGTTGCAGGACTACTGTCGTTCTAAATCACTAAACGTTCGGACTCGTAGAGATTACTATCGTTTAAAATAATTTGCGTTTTCTGATCGGTCAGTTATACGCTTTCGATCTATACTGAATCTAATCTGTGAGTTGGATATAAAGTTTATCGTTCAATCTCGGTCGGTTGGACAACGGTCGCCGGTGAGGGTGTTGGTGGGTTTTCATTGTAAACATTAGAGCAACGTCCAAACGGAACGGTTTCAAATTATCACTTCTAAGCTAATAGTGGCTTGATGCTTCCGTTTGAACATTGGTCGTGACTAAAACTTAACAAAAGACGAGAAAACTATTAATCTAAAACATGCTTCGCTAAGTCTCGAAAACTCAAGGTCAAAACAAGGGCAAGCGGTCTAATCACCTACGCAATTCAAAGAGGCGACAGTAGAAAATCATAAAGAAAAACATAAAAAAAGAAACAGCCAATCAAGAGCGACAGAACCAGAAGACGAGAATACATCGAGCCAAACCACTACGGCCATGCTGAGCGAAACCAAAGGAAACGGGCAAGCGATTGATAAATGTCAGTTAGTTACCGCTGGAGGCGTGACGTTAACTCCCACAGCGCCTCGACGTACCGAGCCTGAGCGAGACTGACTTCTCACAACTGGCTTACTTCTAAACTTAACTTAGTCGAATAACAACATCATAATTAGTCACAGTGGCGGCGAATCGGGCATCCAGTTACACTCCGACGCCTCAATTCCCAGTCCAACTTAGCCTAAGATTGTTACCTTACAATGTAGGTATAATTTTTCGAAATCTAAGTTTATAAAAAAACATCGAAATGGACCACATGGAGTACATACAACGTTACATACAAAACACACCACCTTATCGACTAAAATGGCCGCGAATGATATTCCAATAGTATAAAATCACATCTTAAAAGGGATATTATGTACTAAAACTTGAGATTATTATATAAGCTTTACTGCAGAGGCATTCTCCGATATTAGAACGCGTCTTAAGATTCTATAATTATTTTTAAAGCAATGGATATTTGCAATATAGTTTTTTTTTTAATATCATTGTGGCCATAGAATACAAATAGTACACCGATACAAATATGCAAGATATGCAATATTCATCGAAAATCTACTTCAATTCACTGTGCAGTGCAATCCTTTTTATTACATACGTAAAAATCCTATAACAAATCCATTGGTTACATATGATTTCAATACCTATTGGGTAAAGTTGTATAAGATAGCCTAATATGATAAAACTGCCAGAGTTTCTGACAGATTAATAAGAAAAAGCTACAGATTATGAACAAAGTATAAATCCAATGACTAGTTATATTTCCAAACATCAACTAGATAAAACTGTAGAACTGTTAGTAGATTTATGTAAATTGCATGATCATATGACAAAAACCCTGGCATTATAAACACTTAGTACATTCTAAATATCAAATATTCATATCCTGCAATTTAACACGGACCCGTGGTATATATTATATATTAAATCTATGTTATCATGTAAAAGCGTGTCAAAAAATTTCAATACGACAATATTAAAGTTAAGCGAGATCTGTAATTTTTTTTCCGTTTCCACAATCGATATGAATCGGAAACGATTTTAAAGTAACGTACATACACTCCGTACCTAATTTATATATGTATACAATTTTCGTCAATAGGATATACACGAATCACGTATCAAAACTATGCGATAAAACAGTTCCAAATCACTACAATTGTATACAACTATCACTTTGGCTACAGTATGGAAATAATTTCGCTTAAATTCATAAGTTGTACAAGCGTTTGTACAAATGTTGGACGACCAACGTTGATCGGCCGTAGACCGTCACATCATTGGGCCAAAGTTTGTCACAAACATCGAGAGGAAAGCGATTGGATTTGTACAAAGTGGACGTTTGGCGGTGATTCAAAAAGCATAGCATTATTATTCAATAATTGTTCACTAATAATAGTTTTTATAAAAATTTTCCCGTTCTTTGATAACGGTTTTTTTTTGTCGAACAGTGATTATAACAATTTTCATTTCCCTCGAAAAGTGTAATTACTTCTAACTGAACAATACGCTTCATTCTGGAAGACGAAAACAGTAGGCGAATGAATGCCTACTAAAAACAAATAAAACCTTTTTAGATTTAAAATTTTTGCAAACCTTTCAAAAATTGGATAAGTTTCAAAAATTTAATCTCATCATACAACGATTCATCAATATGAGATGTACTTGTAAACGACCAGATCAGAAACGTTAAGTTTATAAGAATAATTATAATCAATTAATAAATTACGACAGTAATTTTATCAAAAAACGATATGCTTGATAATTACATGCAAAAGCGGAAACACCACTGCCTTTGACAGCCGTAGACGATATGTACATCTAAAATCCAATGTTAAATTAATTTCATATAAATAACAATGGAAAATAACCCTAAACCCAAATACAATAAGACCACAAATGACGAATCAAATCGATAGATGGTGATCCCGTCATATGTTTTCAAAATAATTTACAGTGCAATGGAATTTGTTGTAAAGGCTTCCAATCTTCGCGTCAAGCGTTAACCCATCGATATAAAGTCGATAGTTTCAGTAATAACTAAAGTTAGTAAGTAGTAGTAGTAAGTAACACTAAGTTAGTAACGCTTGCGTCAACAAAAGTAAGTTTGACCCTTTGGCTAATCATCCCACGATTTCTACGGGCAACTCAAATGTCGCAAACTTTGCTCATCTCGCGATTTCCCCGGGTATGTTATTCTTCCTAAATTGAGAAGTGCATCACGAATTTACACCATCCCAAAATAAAATCAATTCAATTCTCCAATAAATATAGATTTATATACAATGAATGTATATACAATTTTTGAAACGATTTCGGATCGAAAATTGAGCAGTAAAGGAATTTTCACTTTCACTTTTAAAAAAACGCTGGCCTCATTGTAAGATAGAAACATGTGGTATAACAAGTGCTTTTTACATTTCGTATAAATATTTGCCCCGGGTGGGAATTGAACCCACGACCTGTGACGAAGCCAATAGCTTAGCAATTGCGCCAAACGGGTCATCAGATTAAACAGCATCTCTCAGTTTTACTATAATTCCTAAACGCATTGACGGGTGGTGACGCTTGAGGCGAGGATCGTAAGCCTAAATAGTCGAGGTCAGGAGGACTCATTCAGACTCGTGGATGCCGGACTCGTTGTCCTCGTCTTTCGCGTCGAGGCGCGTCTTCAGGTCATCGATGAGGGCGGGCGGGGGTAGGAGTGCGCAAACCACGTCGCGCCCCTCTAGCAGTAGAGCCGTGCCGGCCCCCGCCCCCACCACTCCGCCCGTCCCCACCACCCCTGCCACTCCCGCCGCACTCCGCTCCCGCCACTCGGCGATCTTGCCCTCGATGTCGAGCGTGCTGCGCTTGGAGCCGCTGCCCGCACCCCGAGCGGGTCACGTCACGTGCCGGGTCGCGTGTCACGCCGCTTATCAGCGTGACACGCCCAACGCTCAAGATCGCCCGGACTACGCACTCGGTCGGTCATTTACTATATCTATTTCGATGATATACCCTGACGAGCTTGAGCATTGGTGCGGCGATTAGGGTGACAAGTATTTATGTGTGTCGAGGAATCAACTGTATCATATAATAGATCAATATGACGCATTGGAAGCCGGAGGGAAATTTTTCCAACAAGTAGCTATGTAACACAGTCATAGCTGATAAATGAACAAGTTTTGTAGAGGTTATCTACTGTTCACTGTTGCTGAATATATGTTCACGAGCCACAATAGTATTGCTTTGATATTTGATCGTCGTATTACAATTTATTTTCTAAGTCATAAAGAAATACAATCTTGTGGCAACAAACATTGGAACCAATGTTTGGAAAAAATGCTACTATAGAGGAATGCTACTAATAACTTGAATATCTTATTGCGTTCCATTTACAAATAACTATAGTATTAGGAAACTTGAAATAAAGTCCTATACATGCTACATACATACTTGTCACCCATAATCAGTTTATATAATGGTAACATTTAAAAGAAACATTAACCTAACCTTTGGTTCCCATTTGAGAAATCAATAATTTCAACCGTGTAATATTACAGTGATTGTGTTAAATGTTATCTGTATTATTGAATTACCCAAATATAGATCCCAATAATGCATATCATCCCTAACCGGTAAAGAAACATAATTAACGTAAAATAAATAACAAACGTAAAAAAATTAAAAGTAGGGGTCTGCGTGCCAAATTGCTAAGTTTACAATCTTATTCGATTTACAATCATGCAATTTACGGGTAGACAGCCATGCTGATAGATTAATTAGTACAGTTCAGTTATGTATGGCACTGAATCGATCTTAATTGTCCTTAGAAGACCGAAGTTATCCACTACCAGCCCAGGAGTGATCAGACTTTAGTAACACGATCAGGATCACAGAATCCCCTCACCAACATGCTAACCGCTATGATACACTAGTTCCATGCACTCGCCGACTTAGTCTACAGTTACTACGTGCACTAAATCGCACGCCCGTCGCTAGATGGCGCTCGATTCGAAACCCGCTCAAACTAGGTTGCCTTTGTCGTTTGCAATCGCCTGTTGTTACTAGTTAGAGTGTGAGGTACAGTGCGTGGGCAAAGTTTCGAATCGCGCGCATCCCGGACGGGGGCAAGCGCAAGCATTGTGCGCATCCGCGGCGGCACTTACTTGGCGAGGGGTACGTTATCGCGGTCCGCGTACGCGTCATACAAATACTCGCTGCAACAGACAACACACGCACGTTTCAGGGTGGTCCACAAGGTACTAGCACACCCGTGTTCACAAGCGAAGCCCCTAGGAAGCGCATAACCCAAATGCGCCTCAAGTGCGTAAAATCGGGGAGTATTGCCCTCTCGCTCGCACCACACTATAAATCGCTTTCTGTCTCTCTCCCACTACACATTGCTGTACAGTTACCAACAAAAAAAATTATAAGTTACAAAAGTTGAGACTGAACAATTAACCGGACGGGCTAACTTCACTCGGTCGCATTTTAGTTTTGCGCAACCCATATGTACCTCATAGGAAGCTCAACGATTAAGTCATACGGGGCTTCGAACAACAGTGAAATCGTGTATGCCGTACGGAATTCAATAAGACACAAAATAGAGAACGAAATATACTTTGGTCGATCGAAGTTAGTTTCATAAATACATAAAAAGGAGAAATCGTTACAATAGAGACAGTAATAGAAATAACAGAAACGTAAACGTTAGTATTCAATTCAGAGGGAATCTTACATATTATGGAAAAATGGAAAGGAAACGATAAAGTAATTTCTAGAACTTTCCTTCTAGTATTCCTCAGAACCACACGATACTAATATGAGACTAATAGTGAAGGAAGATTATGAGACTGGAGATAGCGTCTTAATGGATGACGATGACATTAAGAAATGAAACAACACGAAAAAATCAAATGACAAAACAAAACCAATCACGGGAGTGCGTGCATCTACTTCTACTGTTACATCATTTGTAAATAATACTACTGCAGTCGGCTAATGATAATTATTATAATAATAATACGTTTGATCAAATAATACAATTTGCCTATAAAAGATCAAGTTTGCAAAGAGCCTTGTAAATTCACTAATCATTCCAAATTAACATTGACCGACTGTTCATGCCATCGCATTGACATGTTAAGTTACACCTAGCTTTATCATATACATCTGTACAATAAAATGTAAGAAGGGCAGAAGCGAGTTTTTTTTTCCAAAGTGCATTCCCAAAATCCGAAAAGAAATCAGAATTTCCAGTTCAAGCTCCTAGTTTTTACCAAATCTAAACTGGTCAAAGTAAAACGTTCGAGAGAATTTTAGTAGGAAAAATATTAGAAAATATGTTTTTTTTTTATTTTTTATTTATTGGATCAATTTTATTCGAAATGATCGACAAATATGCTTGAATTGTCGATCAAACTTCGCCAATAGTTAATGTGAATAGGATATCTGCTAATTTACGAATGTCGGTGAAGTTTTGTACACTCGAATACATTTATACAAAAGTAACAAATACAAAAGGGTACGTTCTTCTATAATTGTGGAAGCCTTGTTTAAAAACACACATGTTTTTTTGGGATAACTGTTAACTGTTGTTACGAAAAAATGTAATATACGAAACTTATCACTTTATTTTTATACTTAATGACTATTTACTAACAAAATTAAAGTTTAATTAATTTCGGCTCAGTTTAAGTTCTCTGGACAAATTTACTAATGATAGTTAAGTTCAGAATAACGCAAACACGTTGTAAATTTAGTA
>DWHQ01000874.1:0-12163 GCA_018247955.1 Eurytides marcellus marcellus | reverse complement strand
GTGTTAGCCGTGGTATCTCAGTGTCAGAGCGCTCGCTTTTAATTCAAAATACTTGAGCAAATCAAGTTCAAATCCCGGTGCCTTCATCGATGAGTATATTAATTAGTAATTAACAATTTCAAGTCGACAGCCAAAGAAAACATCTTTAGGAAACCTGCATATTTAAGAAAGGAAGAAAAAATTCTTAAATATGTGAAGTCCGATAATCCGCATTGAGGCCGCATGGCGGTCTGTGCCCTTATAACCTCTGAGCAAAGGAGGCCAATGTTCTCAACGGTGGGACATACTGTTGCCTGTTAATTACTTATGAGTATATCATGTTCTGTAATTACGCTGCTGGTATTGCGTTACAAGCCGGAAAGTGTTTGCGCACCATCGGTTGGCCATAGAAAAATTGATAATATTTTGGTACCTTAGGCGGTCCCCGAAAGAATCTCACTAAGTATAAATAGAAACACAAATGTATGACACAATTATTTTCCCAAATATATATTTTGCTACAAGGTGCCGATCTTTTAATTTGTGTTGAAAATAAGCCTTGATCAATGGTTCCGCATTCATCTGTCTTCATATTTTATTGATGTTTATCGATGATAAAAAAAACTAATAAAAAAATTATAAAATGTGTATTTATTTTTTTGAAGTATAAAATATAAACTAATTAACACCCGAGACAAAAGCATGTCTGAAGTTCTATGTGTACACCTTCATTAATGAAATTTTTTCAGAAAAAAAATACAGATGATTATGGAACAAAAGTGGTGTATGGCGATAAGTTTTAAGGTGTATGAGTAAATTACATGAGAACTCACTTCTTAACACCCTCAACACTGCAACCACATTTTAATTTAAAAAAATTACACTTTCATCTGCTTCTATCATATTCCCATCTGATATCTGTGCTTATGAGATATATTTATTTACTTATTGGGAAATTACTACAGTGCTAAAGTTCGGAGGCTATTGTCATACATTTGGTAATCATTATTGCACTTCACATTATATTAAAAAGCAAATAAACAACAATATTTTGTATTAATATTTATTCATATATTTATTTCATACAAACGAAATTAAAGGTTAAAGTATGTATAAATGAATTGACTTAAGTAATAATACAAATATTGTTGAATTACATACACTAGCTAGACCTCGATCTTCTGCATATAATATATTTAAATTACTTTATCAGAAGTTATCATTTTGTACCAAAGTAACAAATATTGCGTGACAACTGTTCTTTTCAAAATTTGTGAATATCATGCAGTAACAAAATAAAGCTATCAACGATTACGATTAAGTCAAATTTATCCATTATATCACAGAAGATAGGTTAGACCTGTCATCCTAATAGTTTGGCTAGTCTAAATCTTACATAATTTACTTCTCGGCCGTTTGATTCCCGATCGGAACTAGATAGTATTGCGGCACAGCGTTTCCACCTTGCGGGAAAATATTCATCACTTGCGAATATTCGTTGACCGGGCGGGCTCGATAAGGGTAGTAGGGATATGGCCAAGTGGCGTTCGCAACTGGTTGCAATGGAAGAGGCAACTGGACTGGAATAAAGGCGACAGGAGCCGCAGCAATTGGGGGATTTGGTGGCGGCGCTTCCGAAGAGCTGTTTGTTGCCGATTGCGCTGTTATAAATGTGCTTATAGCTACCAGTAATAAGCAGCTCAGTACAACATTTCTCTGGAAGATAAATATTAAAATCGTTTTTTAAAATGTCACATTTGAATGTTTAACAGATATTAGACCTGTTAAACAATTGTACAATAAAACAAACACAGCTAATACAAATACAAACCCCGCAGTAGTGCGAAAGCTTTAAGTGAACAAATAGTAGTAAATAAAGCATGTCTGTAATATATACATAGACGCAATGGATTTTTTTTCTTTGTATCCAGTGAACCAAATATTTTTAAGTTTTTAAAAACCTCGTCATTAATATATGTTAACATCGTCCTATTACATTAGTTATATGGCCGTTTGGCACACGTCGGAAGAAAAATTTTTATAAATAAAACAAGAATATCAAAGTCTGAAATCAGTTTTAAATTTCTATCATGCTATTATAGATTAACAGTTTTAATCTGTGAGCGTTATAATGTTGTCTATATCAAAATCCAGATAAAACAACGGATGGAAATACATGACAGCATTTCTATTATGGATGAAAGATGCGAGTATAGCTTGTCTCTGATCCGTGTATTTTTTAAAACCTTCGTAACACTTTTGTCTATTGACTGGAAAAGCTGAACGCATTTTTAAGTCATTACGAATTCTTTTTAATCAAATTGCTCATGGCATTGGAACAGGTCACTATTTATTTTATGACACACAATTAATCTTGTAAAAAAATATAAAACCGAATTCTTAATTATTAATCTCTCCATCGGAATATTAAAAAAAAGGTATACTTTGGTACATACCAGTAAGAACGCCATTGTTGTATTCGATTGCAATTGATGAGATAACAATGAGAAGTCAATTCTACTCACAGCCTTTTATAAGTCACGTTATCAATTCCAAAACAAAACTGACTTGTTAACATAAATAACATCTTGTGTCGAACACGTTAGGTACAGATTGATATAACGCCTACGGTAGTTACTACGGATTTGAGAAAGTATGAGTTTAAAGTGCATTGACAATTAGTGCAGTAAGATTACATCATCTTATGTAGATTACTCTTTTAACTATCAATGTCTTCTATTTTGTGTGTTAAAGAAGCATCGCATATAAATAACATACAGCATAATTTATTTAATTTCTTGAAATAAAAAACCTGTTCAAATACTGACCATTATTATAACAATGGTCAGTAATATTTATATAATAGTTTTGTGAGTTCATTATCATCATCATCATAGCTATTTTTTGAAACATATATTACCTAGCCATTTCTACTTCACGTTTTTCTTTACGATCTTTCTGTTAAATATCGTTAAGAAAAAAGAATGAAAATTCATAATTTACCCGCACAAAAGCTATATTAGTTAGGATCGTTAATAAAAAAGAAACTATTTTGCTCGGATAAAGACCGCTGCTAGACGATTGTTTGAACCTGCGTTACGTATTCCGCGTTCAATCATCTAGCAATGATTGTTCTGTTAAAAGATTGAATGGTTCAAATTATAAATATTATGGACAAAACCAACACATGTATTCATCGCCCTAACCGAGTTGTATTATAAAATATTTAATGTTTATCTGCATGTAAATTCAGTAGAAAGTCAAAGTGGTTTTATCCAAATGCGGTGGGAACTAAGTCTTTGTATTGCATTCAGTTTGTAACTACCGGTGGAAGAAAACCGGAGGATCCGTTTTCACGGTTATGTCTGCACACCTTTTTAAAGATAAAAATGTGTCAACCAACAATCTGTTTAACAGACAAAATATTTGTGCGATGAGCAGAAGTATTTGTTCCGTAAAATAGTTGGAACATGTTTGTTGTTACAGTAACCATTTATATAGCAAAAGGAACTTACTGAACATAGATTTTTACGCAAAAAGAGGACGCCACTCAATTATCTTCATGGGTCGTTAAGAACCCTAGTGCGTACAAATGTATCATTCAAATATCTCACGAGTATTTTCTTATAACTTTACCTCAGTTAAGCCCATATAATATAAAACTCCCAAACAAACCATGAGTGACGATGAAAAATGATGCCTAGCTGGACACGCGCAATGCATCTGCTCTCTTTTTCACTGTTATGGATCTACAACTGATATGATTTTGGTTATTGTAGCTCTCCTCCATGGTAAATTTATTTCATACAAAAAAGAATTTCATGTTTTTTCTTCCTTGCCTTCGTAGCCAAAACCTTATCTTACTGACACACCATAATATCATCACACAAACAAACTTGTACAAACAAATTATCGTTTTAGGGAATGTTAACAAAGAAACGGAACTTTTTACAACGAAGTAATGCGAAAGCGTAGTAAAAAGAAAACTTCCATAAACTTGTGTGGAAATCTTAATTAAATTTTCTTGTGAAGTCGAACAAACGCTCTATGTCGAGGAAAAGTATTTTTTTAGCTAATTATGTAAACTTTTGTATGAAAACTTTAAATGTATTTGTAGTTGTATGTGTATGTATTAAAGGTCGTTTATCATTTTTTAAAACTCATTTATCATTTAAAATAAATAATCACTTTTTAATTCTCCATGGTATTATCAGTAATTAATTAGAAATAAAACTTATAAGCATTTAACTTGAAATAAAACCTAATCGATATTACGTTTATACGAGTTTACTGCTTGTCGCACAGTGACCGATTCGTGGTCAACCAATTGAGTTTTAATAGATTTCAGTTATTGCTTGGATGGTTGTTTAAGGCAATTACATATTAGATAAATGATTGCGGCGAACCGGTACAAACCACATGTCGGAGACAGCGGTTCTTATCTTTGATCGTTGCGAGATTCAATGCAATAAAATAAACGCAATAAATTAAAGCAATAAAAAACATTTAAATTTCTAACATTCAAGGACATACAAAAACAATATCAGGTCCTTTCGTATGAAATTAGCCTGTTTTCAACTGCTGCTTCTGCGCTGTAGAAATAGCTCGAAGGATCAATGATATGTGTGGTAAAGCAATTTGCAAAAGATAGCACGATACATTTCTGGTTCCAACGTTTTCGTTCTGGAAATATAGACCTACAGTTCAAAACCCGCGGACGGGCAGAGACCCTAATTGACAATGAAGAATTAAAAGTGATCGTGGAAGTGGATTCGTCGCAAAGCGTGTCAGAACTAGCAGCTGGCTATGATGTGATCGATAAACCATGGGTGTAGGCGGGCAAACGGGCAGGCGCCCCACCTGATGGAAAGCAATTACCACCGCCCATGGATATTTGCATCGTTGAACGTTTTTCAAATGCGTTGCCGGCCTTTAAGGTGGGAAATTTTGGAACACAAAGGGGAGGAGGAGGCAGAAAAAGGAAGAAAGAGACTGGGAAAGGTGGGAAGCTTCCCTCTTCCTTGTTATGGACCACTGGCCACCTCACTCACCGGATGAAACGCGGGAACACAAACAATTTCACTCCACACTGATCCAATTTTTGCGGGTTCGGTGATCCGATGAATCTCATACACTCATAGAACCTCATAGGTAAAAACCAACTCAACTATACAAGATACGAGATTCAGACCGATTTTCTGTGAGATCTAGTTACCCGGGTCGAGCTGGCCCAATCAACAGCAGTGGAAGCTGCTACGTGGCTCTACCACCGAAAAGAATGAGTTCATAAAATATATAAAGTTTCATTTTGTAAGAAGTGATAAGTGGTTGAACATTTTGTACTGGAAGTTTTATTAGAAGAGTTTTTTTTCCACTGCACGAAAAAGGCAGCAGTCAGGGAGGAGTGGAAGCGCCTAGTGAAGCGGGTCACTGCAAATATTTGATGGCCACGACCAGTCTGACAAGACTGCAACGATTGAGAAGAATAAATGTTCATGTCCCATCTCGGGCTCGAAGTCATCAGAATTATCTTTCCGTTTCAACTGTTAGCACTAAGTATAGAAAGAATTCTTTCTTCGTCAGAGCCTCCCATGAATATAATAGAATGACAAAGAAGTCTGAAATTGATTTATTTATTACGAAGCCGTCTACAACAATATGTTTTTATAACAACGAATTCTTTGGCATGCCGGCGCATTGAACTTATTGCAATAGAGTTTTTCAAATTGTTGAAATAAACACTTTACATGATTGCTATTAAATAATTTATTTAATTTTCATTGTATTGGAATTGTGTTTTTTATTTTTGTTTTTATATTCTATATTTAAAAACATTATATTATCTTTTTTAAATCTGTAGTAACCGTCTATATAGTTCGTTAATATGTATGTAATGAGCTCTAGTTTTCCTAGCTAATAAAATAATATAAATTATTACATAGCAAAAAACCTGTCCTGCAAATTTAAAGTACACTTCACGTTTCTTGAAATAAGTAAGAAAGTCTCAGTTCTTGGTTAACTGTAGAATAAAACCTTAATTAAATGAGGTTAACTTCCTTTGTGAAAAGGAATAACTTTTATACCGAGATTATTTTTCGTTTCTTCGTATTTTATTTAACTGATTATTTAATCGGAAAGTAAATATAAAAAGAAATGCAATTTGCTTTGCGTATTCGCTCTTTAATTAATTCTAGCTATTGCCCAGTGGTCTAAAATCAACCGAAATTTATTAAGCTTTTTGTATTTGAATATAGTTCAGCTTCATTTTGAAAAGGTTGGTGACGCGTTTGACGCAGATGCCAAGCTTGGCTTCGACGTCGCAGGTCTTGGATTCAATTCTCACACCCGGCAAATATTTGTATGAATTACAGATAATTGCTCTGAATCTAGGCGTTTTTCTGTATAATATTATGTATGTAAAGCGCCCTCATTGTTTCACCGGAGCGGACCGTGCTTTTTGTGTGCGTGAGTTTTATCGAAAAAATGTTTCGGCCAGACTTGCGCGGCGTAAATTTTGAGAGTATCGCAATTAACGCACGTTTAGTGACTGTCCTAGTGTTCAAACAATTAAGAATTGGGTTTAAAAGTTCGAGGAAACTGGCTCTACGTTGGATAAACAACGGAAGAAAACATCGACGTAGTGCAAGATTCAGTTCGTGAAAATCCTACTCAATCCATTCGAAAGCGTTCCAGTGCATTAAGTATACCCAGATCGACGTTACATTTTAAAGAACGATAAGAAATTTCATCAATACAAAATTCAGTGAGTACAGGAATTAAAAGATACAGATCCTACCGATAGACTTAATTTCGTGAATGAAATGATTAACCGCTTTACTTCGTTTAACAACGTGTTATTTTCTGATGAGGCTCACTTTCACATCAACGGCCATGTCAATAGGCAAAATTGTCGCTACTGGAGTAGCGTAAACCCACGTCGCAAACATCAAAGGCCCTTACATAGCCCTAAAGTCACAGTTTGGGCGGTTATGTCAGAGCATGGCATCATAGGCCAATACTTTTTCGAGAACGAACATGGTCCTGCGGTTACTGTTACTTCGGAGCGGTATGTGGCAATTTTTTTACACCAGAGTTGCAGAATTTTCCAAGTTTCAATACCCGGACCTGGTTTCAACAAGATGGCGCAACTGCCAATACCTCTAACACCGCTATGGCCATCGTCTGTCGACTTTTCCCTAACAAAGTGATATCTACAAGAGGAGACATTCCCTAGCCACCACGTAGCCCGGATTTGAGTCCAATGGACTTTTTTCTTATGGGGTTATCTTAAGTCTAAAGTCTACGAAACAAATCCGCGATCAATTGATGAACTAAAAGAAAATATCCAGCGAGAAATGTCAAGCATTTCAGAGCGTACTTGCCGTGCAGTGATAGAAAATTTTAGTCGTCGTTTACAGGAGTGCCAAGAACGAAATGGAGCACATTTAGATGAAGTGATTTTTAAAAAAGAATTCCCTTTTAATTTTAATTACTAAACAATAAATAAAAATTGCATATTGTACATAGTTTTTTTTTCAGTTCAAAGGACTTATGGGACAACCTGTATATTTGCACACATGGTTTATTCAAGTCACAGTTTTTGGCACTACTTCTTTATTTAAACTAGTAACTATACCGAGTGAAACTGTTTTCTTACATGTAATGAAATAAAGCGCTAATTTTCCATTATAAGGATTTGTTTTTATTTTATAATTTTAAGAACATACTTAGCTTTAGATGTCTACGATAAAGACAGTATAATTTAATCTATATCTTTTAAAATAATATTATAATATTTTCTCCTGATTAATTTATCTTAAAATTTCTCATCCTGATATATAATACAATACTTAAGGAACAAAAACTTGACTAGCCCGGTGGTGTAGTGGTTAGTGCTCGTGACTGCAAAGCCAAAGGTCATGGGTTCGATTCCCACCTAGGACAAAATATTTGTACGATGAGCAGAGGTATTTGTTCTGTTTCTGGATATTAATTATCTATATAATTATGTATTAAAGTATTTATATCAGTTGTCTGATCACCACAGTACAGGCTCTACTAAGTTTGGGATTAAGATGGCAATGTGTGAGATGTCCCATGAAATTATTATTATTATTTATTATTAAAAACAACAATAGATTAAAGTCGAATCACTAAACAGCTCTAATTTAAGATATACATATATTAATAATAAAGCAAACACGCTCTGGGTCGCCTAACAGAGAATGTCTAATGACACCAATGTCAGAAATTCCACCCAATCGTCCTGCCAAAGTGTTTAGTTTTTGCAATCGAGTGAAAATTAATAAATAAATAAAAAAACAGCACAGTTACTTCTTACTTTCTATAATATACAACAGGTCAAACAGGTCAGTAATTACATGCAAGGCACGAGACTGAAATTGTGTATTGTTTCCCGTGCTTAACAGAGCGTGCTATGAGAGCGAGTAAAGCACTGTATGGGAAGCGAACAATAAAGGAGGTTCGTTCAAAAGCAGAAAGCGACGACACACTGCTATTTCTATTAATTAAAAAAACGTGTGCGTCGCGGGACGCCCGACAGAAGTGATAACTTAACTGTCAACTGAAGCCAGACAGACTCGCGCCGTTACGCGTTACGTTACGAAGCGGTTTACCCTCCTATAAAGAGTTATCACTTTAAAACTATTTCGGTCAGTGCCGAGTCCGCCTGGGATGGTACCACTGCATTACCAGTTATTATTGTTATTATAACATCTTTCATCTCTGCGTGATGAGCGTAGTTTAGACCAAACTGGTCCTGCGTGGCACTGCGTTATTTGTCGCCGCCTCACGTCTTACCAGTCGTATTTCTTTGAGTATAAAGAAGACTGAGGACTACTATGTTTGCGCACACGCTTGTGCACCATCCAATTCGTGGAAACTAGCATTTCAACGAATTCGGTGATCCGATAAAGCTTTATAGAACCGCATAGGCTATCACATCAACATAGGCATCAACGTCAGTCAAGATAAGATAAGATAAGCTTGTGCACTATAATATATCCCGCGCAGTTAGCTGTTCGCGAAATTATCTTGTAGATTGGCCTTCGTGACCGACATCGGTCGGGAAGATGTTATTTATTATTTGTATAACCTCCTGCCTCTTCCTGATGATAAGCGATCCGGGAGGTTGCGCAAAACTTGTAACATATGAAGATATCTTACGGCAACATGACATTGAATCTATTCAACGTTATGTTGACGTAATAACCAGATTTATCAAGACGGCTCGATATCACTGGTAGATATATTATAGTACTTATAGCACGAGCCTGCTCCATCCATCTCTACTCCGCTCAAATCATCTTCACTTCACTGTGTTCATCTCACTCCGTTACGCTAATCTCATTTTAAGTTTAATAGAAATACACTCTAAGCGGGCTTAGCTTAGCTCAATACCGTGATCAAAAACATGTTAAGACATTTGAAACGTGGGTAATATAAAACCAAATCAAATGCATTAAAATCGGTAAACTGGTTTAATGTAATAACAGATACGATAAAAAAAAAATAAAAACTAAACAGGAAACGAAAATAGTATGGTTTTTTACTACATAGTAACGCATTCCAAACTAATATGACCCGATGAGCGAAATTGGTATTAAGACAAGACATGGAACGATTTGTCAAACTGACATTTTTTCTTGTCCTTTCTGAGGAAGTTCGTCGTGTGATTTATTGTTCGTAGCGAAAGATGTAGTGAAGCGAGAATGCTGAAATCTTTGAAAAGTGATGTAAAGTGTAAGTACCGAGAAATGTTGCAGTATGTGACAAGGAAAATACAACCAGTCTCTACTAATTAATTTTAGAAAATTGGATGAACTGGTTGCTTACTTTTATAAAAATAACCATTTTCTAAGCAAAGGTAGGAAATCGAGATCTTAAAACCTTTACAACTATTAGCCGTTCTTAAGTTGTTATGCAGAAAATAATATAAGTTTTATGACGATGCATAGCTTTTTTAGGTAAGTTTTATTTCTAAATTTTTAGTACATAAGTTCTTGAGATATTTACCAATAAGGGCCAGACAACGTCTGCTGATTAGTTACAAATTAACGAAATTAAGTGAGCGAAAGAAAGTGAACTAAATCTATAAAAAATATTTTACACGTGATATCTAATAACATATTTCATTGAGATGAGTAGATAGAGTAACTTTAGCATGAAATGATTAAAACAAAAATCCATGAACACTCATTGGATGACTTGGTCGGCACAGCTGCATATTGGCTTAGGCGCTGCTAATCGTGGATTCGATCGCCCTATTCGATCACCTGGAGTGAATATTTGTATAGACGACAGACTATTCTTATATAGGCGTTTGTCTATGGGAAACTAAAGCATCCCTAACAAAAGATATTTCTCGCTTATAGGGCAATGTTGCCCGCGTAATTTTTAGGCCTAGGGAAAATCAATCTCACATTTCAGAGTGAGGAGCGTAGCGTAGAATCTAACAGTTTTGAAGTCGTGATACTCAAACAATGTGTGGCAATATCTTGTTAAGGGAAGTGTGTCGCAAATCTCGTGCCAGACCGCACTAGATCATATTACTTTAATTCTGAAGAAAAAAGAGGACGAACTGTTGATATTTTTTTACAATATTTTTAGTAATTTTTACTTTATATTTTGATATCTAAGATTTCATTCATTCGTTTATTAATCGATATATGATGCCCGGAAACGGTTTTGAGGAAAACATCGACTTTCAATTCCAACTTGCTTGACAGGAAAATGTCGCATGATTTGACTGAACATAATCTCCAATACCATCATGACGTACGCCTTGTCTGCAAGAAATACAACACAAAATTAAAATTTTTAGTAACCTCCGTCCATTTTAGCATAGACCAACCAACTTAATAATTTCAATTTCTTTTTTTATTCCTATTATAATATCTCACTCCGCCCGAGGTTGACTGGTAAAGAATGCCTAAAGTATTAAGTCCACCCTTTGTCCGTTTATTTTACAATAAAGAATAAATAAATATTCTTATTCATTGTAACTCTAATGCTGTAATGTGTATTTGTGTATCTATACGACGAATGGGCCGATTTTTACGTGGTTTCCTTTGTTTGACCTCTGACAGACAGGTTAAACTTATAACAACCATTTTTTGCGTCGAGGTTTCAACATGAATATGTTATATAATAAACTGTAAACGTATACTATGCGTACAATTTTAAATACATAGCAAGAAAGTTTTCAAGGTAATTACTCTCCTAGAGGTACGAAATTTAAAGAAATGTTCTGCTATATCTAAAGAACTAACTGACTTTTAAATTTGAAAAATACTATTAAAATACTCTTTAACAAATCCGAAGCTGCCACGTAGATCTCTTAACAATATCGCAAAGTTATTTAAATACTTTTCATCTTCAAAAGCAAACGAACGTAATTTTAAATCTTTATGCAGATTAAAACTATTTCTATTACTGGAACTGGACTATATAATCACAAACTGCTTTCCCTTTAAAACTGTTTCGGTATACATTAAATGTAAACGGTGTAAATTAAATCTTTGTAAAAAAAAAAACTTCCTTTCCTACGTTTCAGTTCGTGGTGCCGAATATTTCATCCAATCTAAAAGCAAAGGAACATTGATATGCAGTTAAGGCTAATGTAAAACAAGCTATATTATAGCGTTATTATTTCTTTTCCAATACACTTGATATTTTTTTTACAAAGAAATAAAATAAAAAATTATTCACATCCTTACTTCTAAATATTTTTAACCAGTGACTTATTAGTCTTTATTTAATTTTCTAACCAACTACGATTAAATTAACAATACATTAATAAGTTCTTTATTTATTGTTAATGTTGCTATGTTGAAAGACTTGTAGAGATATACTATATTATTTTACCACAGCACATGAACCTTCATTCAAATTCTATATAAGCGTGTCGTAAACAGTGACGCGTGAAGCGTTTCATAACATAAAGAGATTCGTTTCATGACATAGAAAATCAGCATAAAGTGGAAGTGTTTGTGCTTCCGCATTTTGCCCAGTGAGTGAGGTGGCTGGTGGCCCACCCGCTTCCTCTTCCTTCATTTCCAAACTTATCCTTCCTTTACCAGTAGCTCCCCCCGGGGCGGGGGGGGGGGGGCCGGGGGGGGGGGGGGGGGGGGGGGGGGGGGGGGGGGGGGGGGGGGGGGGGGGG